>PVKE010022290.1:0-25703 GCA_004027555.1 Craseonycteris thonglongyai
GAGAAAGGTATCACAGGAAAGGCTATAAAGCAGCAGTATCCAACCTTTTGGCTTCCCTGGGCAGCATTGGAAGAATTGTCTTGGGCCACACAGAAACTAACACTAACGATATTTGATGATCTTTAAAAGAAAAGAAAAAAAAAAAGTCAGGGAAGCTGGGAGGGCTCAGCAGGTTAAGCGATCACTTTGCAGTCCCAGAGTCCAGGGATCGAGTCCTGGCCCCAGCCCACGCAGACTCATGTGCTGAACTGGGGTGTGCCCCCAGTTCAGTTCTTTCCGGGGCCTATTCGGGGGGCTCCTGGCCCAGGTTCTGCCCTGTGCAGCCCCACACCCACCTATAGAGTGAAACTATATGGAAAACTAATGCTGTCAACTGTGGAGACTGCTCTGGGCCCTCCCCTTTCTCTCTGTCTCTCTCTCTCTCTCTCTGTCTCTCTCTCTGTCAAAAAAAAAGTCACACAAAAATCTCATAATGTTTTCAGAATTTGTGTTGGGTCTCATTCAATACCATCCTGGGCCTCAGGTTAGACATGACCGCTTTAAAGGGAACGTGCCTTTTATGGGTATGACAGGCACTATAGTTGGTTTAAGGAAGGTGATAATGAATAAAATGAAGGTTATCATGGAACAAAGCTTGGCAAAGAGTAATTGTTTAGTAAATGTTGAAAGCAAAAGAAAGTGGGTACTTTCACACATTACCTTTTTTAATTAACAGAGACAACTGACTTGTACATCCTTTTGACGACATTAAGCAAGTAATATACCTAACCACAGATTTGCAAAAAACGTTTTCACATTATTCAATTCATAATGACATTAACTCTTAATAAACGCTAAGGACAAAATATACTACAATCTGTATTCCTAATGCCTTTTAGAAAAAAAGTTGGGAAAAGTGGGAGAAATTGATTTAAAAAACAACAATATTGAGTTTCTTGAGTATCAACTCACAAACGATAGAATTTTTTTCTGTAAGACAATAGTATTACATACAAGGGTTCATTCTCTGACTTACTAATTTACAGAAAGCATTTCTCTATCCTGTTATATGCTTAGTCATAACTGTCACCTATTTATAACCTCAACATTTGTATATATAGCGGTATTTAATTTTTAATTTTTAATTTAAAATTACAGCTATCATGGCCATTTCAGTTGCATTTTCAATAGTCAAATAAAATAGCATCAGATCTCAAGCACAAATCCCTATTGAAGCTGAGAGAGCTGTTAAGACTAGACTATTTGTGATCCAGCAAGAGCAAAATTACAGACCACATTTTGAAACTAAATTAAGACTAACCAGGGGAAGCCACAGTGGGTTAAGCACTTGCTTTGTAGCTCAGAGGACCAAGGATCAAATCCTGGCCCCAGCCCATGTGGACCCATATGCTGAACTGGGGTGTGCTTTTTCCTGCCCTGCGCAGCCCCCTCCCACCTGTGTGGAATGAAACCATGTAGAAAACAGATGACACAAAACTATGGAGACTGCTCTGGGCCCTCCCCTTTCTCTCTGTTTCTCTCTGCCTGTGTCTCTCTCTGTCTTTGTCAAAAACAATAAAAAAATCTTTAACAAAAAATACAGAATAACCAGATAACAAAAGGTGTACCTGGTTGCATTCACCCCTTTTCCAGAGATCACAGGAGAGGGAGGGTGATTTGTTGAAGACAAAGAAGAATACTGGATTTACAATTGAATTAGGCATTACATCTGCCCATAATCCTGACCTTTGGGTTCTGCCTTTTCTCCAACTCTAGGATTCTTTGGAGGCTAAAATAAAAGGTTCTGCCAGTAGACACAGGGATCTGCAGGAAGATTCACCCCCCTCCTGGAGTATGACTTTTACTGAAGACTACAAGACAGAAATAGTTGCCTCTGAGGCACCTCAGCTGATACTTTAAAGAGAGGCCCCATAAATTTCTGCTCCTGATGTTCCAAGAATTCATCACACTGCTCTCCTTCTTGAGATGCAAATTTTAGCATTGTGGCACAGGCTCTTTTCTACAAATTCCCTTTGGGGTTCAGACAGCCAGAGTTGCTTTTGCATCTTGCAAACAGAAAACATAACATGAGATAAGGCCTCCATATATTAACTCTTGATCATCTTTTTCCTAAAATGCCAGAGGATACGGAGCATGCAGCAGGTCGTGCAAGTCCGTTGAATCGAAGGACTTTTTCCTAAGCTTCCACAGTAGAACCGGGGAAAGAAGCTTATGTACAACTGGCTTATTCAGGGAGTGATCAGGGAAAGGAAGGGTTAGGACTGCAGAGAATGAAATAAAGCAGGATGGAAAGCTAAAGGAAAAAAGTGTCTTATCAACTTGGCCATGACAACCCACGGGACCCTTGCAGGGGTGTCCAACCTTCTGGCTTCCCTGGGCCACATTGGAAGAAGAGTTATCTTGGGCCACGCATAACATACACTAACACTAATGACAGCTACCGTGTTTCCCCGAAAGTAAGACATCCCCCGAAAATAAGACCTACTTACAGTTTTGCCTCTCGCTGAAATACGTATAAGGCATCCCCCTGAAAATAAGACCTAGCGCATCTTTGGGAGCAAAAATTAATATAAGACACTGTCTTATTTTCGGGGAAACAGGGTAAGACACTGTCTTATTTTCGGGGAAACAGGGTAATGAGCTAAATGTATACATACATACATACATACATACATACATACATAAAACCACAAAAAAAATCCCATAACATTTTAAGGATGTTTATGAATCTGTGTTGGGCTGAATTTAAAGCCGTCCTGGGCCGCAAATAGCCCACAAGCCACGGGTTGGACAAACTTGCTAGAGCGTGTATAGAGTTATTCCCTGGAGGCTTGAGGCTTCCAAGTACAAATGCATTAATTCTAGTCCCCTTTTACTGAGGGTTGCTTATGACCATTTACAACTTTTCTGCAATTCCACATGTGCCTAACAGTTTCCTGCAGGTATACTCTGCCGTGGAAAGGCATTGGGAGAAAATAACAGCTAAGACGAAAACTAAGTAATGAAAGGAACTGATTAAGTGAAGTGCTTGTAGGGTGGAGAAAGGTAGAAAAATATTTCAGACCCACACATTACCTAATTTAATACTCAGTAAATGATTTCAATTTACTGAGGAAATAACTCATATTCTAGAAGTGTAAATTATTGTCTCATGCCCACAAGGTTATTAGGTGATAAAGTAATCATTTTATTATTAATTTGGGAAAAGTTAATGACTACCTTCTTCATTGACTCATGAAAAAATATTTTAAAATCTTAAACATACATTCTCTACTTTTCCCACCTGCAGTCTCAGTAATAGGTACATATGTTGTCTTTTTTCCAGTGTCATTAGGCAGGTGGTTTTGTTTTTATTTAGCATAGATTTTCTAATTCTGTCAGCTGGGAAACAAAGAGGCATATAATAACAATACTGTGAATATAAATAACATTAACTGAATGTTCACTAGCTCTATAAAGTATTCTACTCTAAGTTATTTACATATTTACTAATCTAATTTTCTATGCCATAGCTCTATTATATTTGCTTCATATTTTACAAAAGAAGCACAGAGGAGATGCAGAGATCTTAAGTGACCTGCCCAAGGTTGTTAAGGTCCTGTTCTAAAGCAAAGCTGTAACCAATGCCTTACACACCCTCATATCATGCAAGTGTCTGTGCCATTCAGAGCAACCCAGTCATGAGAGCTGAGTCAGAGACTGGAAGAAAGTGAGGGTGCTTTCTGTCTAAGTTCTTTTCCAAAGCTCTTTTGTTTTTGACCTCTGTATGGTTGTTAATATAAAACAATACTGAAAATAGAAACTTTCAGCACTATTTTTGAGTTCTTGTTATGTACTAAGTACTTTTCATAGTCACTTACTTCCTCTTCTCAGCAGTGTTTTAGAAGGCAGGATTTAGCTAGTAGATGAAGCCTGAGGCTCAGAGACATTCAGTAATTTACCGAAGGTCACACAGTTGCAATGAGAGACATAATTAGATTAGGATTCTGGCTGAGACTTCAAAGCCCACTCTCTTTACACAACTCAGTCATGTCCCTCTGTAGCCTAAATATGTAAGGATGTTTTTAGGAAGGATAGCTCTATTCAAACATCAAATGTAAATTTGGACCCTGCAAGGTACAATAATTTACACTTTTTTTTTTGGTCTTTCTAAACAAATCTAGGAGTACTAAAAAGACATTTTTTACAGTGGTAGCTTTTGAACAAAATCATTATGTTGTATACGTCAAACTAACACAATGTTATACATCCATCGATTATACCTCAATTTTATAAAAGCTACCTGCATAAATACCCACACTTTTGGACCACTGCTGCCTCAAAAAGCGTTTCCATTTGTTTCCTGGCCAATCTACATACAAGGAGGCTCTTCCTAGGGTCTCCACTGAAGCCTCAGGAAGGTAATACCCCAGGGCTAAAGGAGTTTCCAGGATAGATAGAAAACCGTTTGAAATTGGTAAAAGTAGTAGTCAAGTGGAGGAGTGAAAAGGTGGGAGAGGATGACCCTAGCAAAGGTGTAGGAAGGAATTTGTGGAAATTCATGTGGAAAATGGGGGTACAAAACTACCTATGTCATAGGTTCACTGTCAAAATTAAATGAGATAAGCCAACTAGCACTTAGCCCAGCATATGCTCTACAAATTAAAAAAAAAAAAAAAATTAAAGCTCTATCGTTGTCGTCTTCATCATCATCATCAGCAGCTTTACCATAATTAGGTCCCTGCTTACTCCCAAATCTCACTCGCCATTGCCCCAGAATTTTTCTTAGTCTTATTATTTGAAATCATTTTATTAGAAGCCAAACTTGGTGAAATATCATGGATTATACAGACATTGGTAAAATTACTTTGTTTCTAATGAGGAAATTATTACCAGAATATTGCAAAATTTGCATAGTACTTGTATTGGCTGATACATAGCAGACATTCAATAAGTGGTTGCTTAAGTTCACATGGTACCATAAGGTGGTATGGAGTCTATATCAAGTAGGGTCCCAGCTGAAAACATAGGCATTTTGAAAATAAGATAAATGGAGGCAAGTTTAATAAAGCACTATTGCTAAATGTGAGAAAGGGGACATAGAACCAATGGAACATATTACAGTACCCTGGAGCTCTAGCTAAACCCCTAGGTCAGATTGGGTAGGAAGAAGGGAAGGTTTGCTCAAAGTGGACAGAGCTGTATGCAGAGTCATCCGTCAGCTGAAAGAGAGAACAAGACTGAAGTGAGGCACAGTGAGATCCAGGAGATTAAATACCCAAACTCACTCTCCACCCTCCTTCTTTCCAGGTCTACCTCTCACGGCACAAGACAAGGTGGGGAAGGATAGAAAGATCTGGAGAGGCAAACAGAAAATATTCCACTGAGAGGCTACTTACATAGGTTGGCCTCTGCATATATGCATAAAAACACATAAACACACAAAAGTATGTTCACTGGTGCATTAGGTACAAAGTTTTCTTCTGTTTTATCAAACATTATGGTAACAGGTTTCTTTTAACTTCATAGTCAAATATGAGTTCATATATTTGTTTTTGATGGCAAGGACTTACCCCTTTCTGTATCTCAGTCCTCAGTGCCATTCAATATGTTCAGTGTAATTACTCCATAAACACTTACTGTGTTGAATTGAGTTGTTAAATAAAGAATCTCATTACATAGGACTTTGACTTTACATCTGGAAAACAACTTTATAGGGAAGGCTAAGGATTTAGTCAAGGTCACAGAGCTGATGAGCCATAATACTGGGTAATGGCCAGGGTCCCATTCTCTAAATCTGCCCCTTCCGATGTGTTATTCTCTACGTGTAAACTCTCTTTCCACGTGACCTTGTCAACTACATCCATTCAGCACATTGGACAGCGCTTGACATGTGAAAAAAGAACCGTTTTTGTTTTTGTTTTTGTTTTGCTTTGTTTTCACATCCGTGTTCTCTGATCCGAGAACACTACTGGGAACACTGAAGATGCTTCATTCATATGGTTTGCTGAAGAATAAAATAATTAATTAATGAAGATAAAGGGAGACAGGAAGAAGGTTGTTCCAAGCAAATGGTGTTATTTCTTCCTCTTTATGAGTCTTTTCCCCTCAGTACATTTCTTCGGTACCCTCGTGGATATGCTGATAAAGTACATATGCTGAAAAATCACAGTGCATCCATCAACAGCTATGTGTTTGGGCAACATGAATTGTTAGGGATATTCCCAGCTGATTTCATGGCATGGAAAACCAAAGGAAAATGCAAATAGAATTTTATGTAGAGACCAGCCATTTTTCTGTGTTCTCTTTCACAGCCTTAAAATACTATTCCCTATCGAAATACCAAAACTCGTCATTCATATACAGAGCTCATTCTGGGCTAATCTTCCAGTCTATGGGTGGAATGACTAAATCTGGCTTCACTTTCAATAAAAAATTATTAATGGCAGAACTTTAAAAATCATTTCTTTGTGAAGTATAAATCTGTGTCTTTGAATAAGCATTCTGACAGGCAGCTTAGGAAGTACTAATGCAAGGTGACAATCTATCTATACGACTGAACTTTATTTGACTATGAGAAAAACAGTATAAAATTCTATTACGGCACATCAGAAAGGCCTGGCTCTACCTAGGCCTTCGTATTTCTTTTACAGAAATTCTCATAAATCATTTAAAATCATTGACCATATCTTATACCTTCCTTTCAGCCATAGTTCAGATGGAAGCCATGCTATACTCTAAATAGCTTGCTTCTCAGATATAAAACAAAATTTATGTTTGCTATGCTTTTTCAGACACTCACACTTCCTTTTGCAAGATAAACCTTATAACTGCTTTAAATCATCCATTTTCTTCATGTGATTACTGAAGAAATGGCAGGTTTATAGGCCTAAGACCATCTGTGCCAAGAAAAAAAAGAGATGATTTTTTTTCTTAATAAAGAAATGGCATTGTTTTATTGTCACTTTTATAAAATTTGCTTATCTGTACATAAGAAACCTCCAAATTTGACCTACAGGTATTCATTTTGCTCATTATGATGGTTTTCTCTACTCTCCTACTATCCCCTACAAAACCACTGAAACATACCCACCTTTATGCCAAACCAGGGTTTCTCAGCCTTGACACTACTGACATTTGGGTAATAGACGCTTTGATAATTCTTTGTTGTGGGGAAATCTCCTGTTCATCATAGAATATTTAGCAGCATGCCTGGCTTTTACTCATTTAATCCTAGTAGCACACCTACCCCTCCTGTTTGTGACAACACAATGCCAAATGTCTCACTGCACAGTGTCTCCCGGGAGGCAAAATCATTCCCAGTTGAAAACCACTGTGAGAGCACTCCTTTATAATACCTACTTAGTATAATAAGTTGTGGAAAGGAAATTAAAGTTAAGGTACGCCTATTAAAGACTCCAACAGAATTCATCACAACTTGGAGCAAAGATCCATTCATTCATTCACCAACTCTTTCTTTAACTGAGTCATTCTTCTCTGAACATTTGGAGGGTCATCAGACCTAGTGCTCTAGTAAATAACATTCTCACGGAGAGTCAGTTTTACAGTTATTTGAAAGGTGTAATTATGCACTGAATCTTAGAAAGGGCTTGGTTGGTGAGTCTGGGAGAGAATAAAAGTTGAATAAATCTAAATTCTGATTTACAAATTCATAAATTCTGGAAAGAGTAGTCCTAGCACTTATACTCACAAACATTTTAATTTGTGTATTGGAGTTAGAAGAATATAATGCAACAATGAGTTTTAGGGTGCTAATGCCTCATAATATACCTAATGTTTCAAGTTCCTTATCTTCTAGAAAAAAACAACAACAACAAAAAGAAAACTACACTTGCCTGAGGGAAGGGGAGGAGGGGGGAGGGAGAGAGGGAGGGGAGGTGGGAGAGGGCACCAGCATTATGGACACACTCAATGGTTTGATGTTTACCTGGAGAGGAGGGAGGAGGGGGAGGGAGATTTGTGGGGGGAGGGAGGAGTGGGCACCAGATATATGGGGTTGGAGGGGGACCTGATTCTGGGAGCTGGGCACATAATGCGATGCATGGGTGATGTGATATGGAGTTGTACATCGGGAAACTGTCTGATTGTTACCAACCAATGTCACCCCATTAAATTTAACAATAAAATATAATAATATTAAAAAAAAATAACAACAATAAAACAATAAAATAAATCTTTAAAAAAAAAAAAGAAAACTACACTTTAGTAAATAAATTTGAGCATATTTTTTGAGATACTTGGAGTCAATTATGTAATAATGATAAGATAATTTCATTTGCTTGCTACTTCTCTATAACTGTAAGTTTTTCTGCAATGTGTGTGCCTTCCTCTTATAATTAGAAAAAAACCAATAAGCTTTATAAAGTTCATTAAAAATTCTGGTCCCTGTACTTTGAAGTTTTATGCCCAGTGCAGTGAATACCTTACAGTAAGGCGTTCAGAGGGGATTTTTTTTATGAGCACTCACTGAGTACCCCTAGAGAGCAAGGAAATAAAGTTGACGTGACAGAACTTGCCAAATTGCTTGTGAACACACAACACAGCAGGCCTTTGAAGACCAGGCCTGCCGTCTGTGCCCAGGGAACAAGGGTTCATAAAACAGAGCCAACTCTCTGCAGGCCTGCTCACCCCGCTACATGCCCTCTGCTGGGGCAGCTACAGGCTCTCACGCCCCTGCACCCAGCCTCTCTGGAAGGCACATTTGCATCACCTAGAAGGACAGCCCGACGGTGCTGCCCACGGATCCTGTCTGCTATCGCTCATTCGCTTCATTACAACTTCCCCTGCCAGCCTTTTCTTTCTGGTGACCTCCTGCCGTGTGCCACTTGGACATTTATCTGGAAACAGGAGAAAAGGAAAAATCAGCTGGGGGTCAAGCTATGGATTCTGCGAGGAAGACGTTCTATAGGTCCATGAGAGCTGCTTGTGAGATACAAACCGGGGAGGCGGGAAAGGTTACTTGGAGCAAATTACTTCCTTGAGGACATGAATAAAATCATTGTGGCGGCTAGCAGCCGTGGCTTGAATGCCGTGCTGACCTGGGTTCCAAGCCCAGCTCTGCCTGCTCTTAGCTCGGCCATGTCAGAGAGCCTGTTAAGCTCTCTGACTGTAGTTTTCCTTTTTTGAAAAATGGACGCCATAGTACCTATCACAATCTTCAAATTAAATGATAACTCCTACCAACTGTATTTAAGGTACTCTTACAAGTTATTCAAATAAGTAGTTCAGTGTATAGTTGGCAAGAAGCTCTGCAACACAAATGGACAGTGCCTCCCCTCAGGGAATATCCAGTCTAACTACAAATGGGAAATATACACATAATAAGTATATGATTATAATGGCGATTACACACCACAAGCACAAGTCAGTAGGGGCCATTTGGGAAAGCTGTATGGAGGGTCATCAACTTGAATCTGGAAGAAAGAAGATTTACCTGGTAAAGGAAAGAAACACAGTCCATATAGACTGACCAACATGGAAACTTGTCTTACCACATTATGGGACACAGATGGCCAGATAACAATTCTTTTTGTACACTCGGTACATAGCACAGTACCTAACACACAGAGGCCAATAAACATTTGTTGAATGAATAAATGAGATTTCTAAGAAGTATTTTACAAATGTTGATTCAGCTACTTGCTAGAGGTGCAATCTTTGACAAATCATTTACTTGTCTAAAATCTCCATTTCTTTTTTCTTGGCTAGTATTATATGTAATGCTATCATCTCCAGGTTATTTTTAAGATCACATAAAAGAGTAGACATGAAAGAACTTGCCTTGCAAAGTTCTGCACAAATATAAATATGAGTTTTCCTCCATAAATATCACTAGGTAGCAAGCCCCCTGAGCACAGAAGCAATATTTCTTTCATTCACTCCTGCATTCATAGCAACCAACAGGGTACCTGAACTAAATAAATAGCTTGGGTTGTGTTATTTTCACTTTGACCAAGATGGCGTAATAGAGGGAGAAGAGGGACAGGCATTTTAAACTAAATACAAGTAGTTGGGCTGGTTAAAGTAGCAGATGCCCCTCCCCCTCACACCCCTCCCCCCCAAAAGCAAGAACCAGAGATATTCTTCAAATACCACACCTGGCATATGTAAAAGCTCAGAACAGCTTAGGTGTTGCTATCTTGTTCTTTGATGTTGTTGTTGCTATTATTGTTAATAATAAAAGTCTTGTTACAAAGTTGTCAGTTACTGACAACATAAGCTCATTAAAAAATATCTTCCACTGCAGAAAATTCACATCTATTGGGGAGAATGTCACAGATGCAAATTTAAGAGACTCCAGATTTCTTTCATTGTTAAGTTTATGTTGGTCTAGCAACCAGTAGGTGTGAAGGCCTGTACTAACAATTTGTCTTCAATTGATAAGATGAAGACTGCAACCCTAGGTTAGGAGGGAAGATTCTAACTACTTTGAATCTTAGCCTACCTGCTTCCTAATTATTTAATATTAGAAAATTTAATTAATCTCTCTACATTTCAGTTTTCTCATATTTAATTCATAGAGTTAATTGAAGTAGACAATCCACTTGATGCATTAACACAAACCTTGACTCTTAGTAAATGCTCAATAAATGTTAAATATGGCTATTATTCACTGGGCTACAGATGTGCATGTCTTCACTCTTTCCACCTGCCTGCTCACCTCATATAAATAACAGGTAGATATGCAAACTATGACATGGCCTCTATTGGACATTTTAATAGACAAAAAATAGCCAAACAACCATGAGAACTCTGTATGTTAACAATAAAGACTTAATCTGGCAACATATTATTCTAAGGGGGGGGGGCCCTAATAAGACTTTAAATTTGCTTAAATGGAGATTTGATTATTTAAATAAAATTCTCTTTTTGAATTGTGATTTCAGTGTACAATGTAACCACACTCTGATCATGTGTGTGTATGTGCATTTTAATCATGCAACTGTCTTAATTTAGTCATTTGACTCCTTTGTCTTAGAAATTGTTTTATTTCTGCACTAAAACAAGATTTTTAAATCTATCGTAACTATTTGCTTTATATAACCACTCTTGAGAAAAAAGGAAGTGTGTTCATATTCATGTAATGCTAAAAGGTACTGAAAGGGTGGTGTTTTCTTACTCTTCACATTGTCTGGCTATAGTTGTGTAAATGTGATGGTGTGAACAAGTATTTACTGAGCTCATAACTGCTGACCACTGCGGCAGGGTAGAACCCAGTAATTATAAAACGTGTCAGCTTTATCAATTTGTAGCATCTCTCCCCCCATTTAATCTCTGCCTTTTTAAAAATGCATAAGAATCTAACTAGAGGTTTATAAAAATGTTAGTTACATAACAGCTGCTGACCTCAGTTGCTATTCCTGACTTCTGTAGAAAAGGAGAAAAACAGTCCTTTTCCCATCTCTCGTTGTTAAGCTCTGGAAGTCTCAACTGTGCACCTGGATCCAGACAAAGTGAGGCCCAAATTCTGTCTTTGCCATTAACTCCCCATGTATAATAACCACCCACTTCAGTTAATTTTGATGAGCCCTGGTTCCTAGGGATCATGGTCTTTTATATTATTGGGTCTGTGGGAAAAGCACAGAATAACTTCTCCGAGTTTGTGTTTGTGGTCCCAGTTGTATCCAAATGGTCTTCCCTCTCAGAGGTGACTTCACTTTTAACAGTCCCCATCTTATTTCTCCCTTACACTTGCTACCCGTGACCGAAGAACTAGGCTTCCATAACACTTTCCTGTTCTGCTTTTCTTTCTACCTCTTTAATCATTCTTTTGCCCCATCTATAGCTCCTCTTCTGCCTACAAGGCCATGCATAAAGAGGTCTGTAATTTGGCCATATGTCTCCTTCCATCTTCAATCCCAGAAACAACATTAAAAAATTCTTATTTCACTAATAATTCGTACCAGCTAGAATGACAGGCATCCTACTTCTTGCAACAATTCTACAAGTTAGTTTAATAGTTGCCACTTTTACACATTGCTTTCATTCCTTGCCTGCAAAAGAGAACTTAAAATGAGATTTATCTGACCCTAATGATCATACTCTTTCAGCTATACACACTGCTTCTTTATTAAACCTCTCAGCTCTAGACTTGGCCACCTGAGGTCTTGGCGTTTAGGAACAGCTATTAATAATTAGGTCTAGATGTTTTTAGTTAGAGGATAATCCACTTCCTGTAGACATATTCCCTTTATGTCCATTAGAATTACCACTGTCCTTATCATTTTCTCATCTGCTGGGATAGTACAGTCCCTACCTGAAAGGGTGAGATGTAAGGACAAAATAAGTGAATAGGTATAGATGGGACAGTACCTGGCACATGGTCTGTTCTCAGTAAGTTAGTTCTTAGTATTAATATTAGTATTAATACTACTACTGCTCTAAAAATGCTCTAGAAGTTTAAAACCTAAAAATGAATAGATACACAGTAGCAATTCAGTGAGTGAAGTGCTCATATAGATATTTCTATAAGATGCTCTATGCGAACACTGTCACAGCTGAGAGGGCCTAAATGTACTATATAATGCCTGCACTTTTCATTTATAGTCACTGAACACACACACACAGACTGTGTGTGCCCCATATTTTGGAGAGGTAAAGGAGATTGTAAGAATCTTCTAGACTAGCATTCCCCACAGGACCTGAAATGCTTAGTGAACACCACTTTGAGGTGAGAATTTCTATCTTCAGTTACTGATTGTTTCCTGAAGTAATTGAAACCTTAAAGCTTTAGATATAAAGCTGCTTGGTGCCATTGGTTATAATAGAGCAATTTGAGTTGAGACGACAATACTGCTTTTAAAATAAGAGTGTTAGCTTAGTCTCTATAAAATATATAAGTCCACAGTAATGTTTAGAAATACATGCAATATCCATTAGTTAAATATATATGCTCATACATATTTATTTATGCATTCACTTACTTATTTTTACAGGTTCTGTGCCCCACTGGCACAGCTCCCGAATCCCTAAGTACATTTACAACAGCTGGGTAGACCAGCCCTTCCAAGGAGTCATGACAACAGGCAGTAAGCTTCTGGAAGGAAACGCCCAATGCCCGTCTCTGCCTCTGGTGAATCCTAAAGCAGAGCCTGAACTTGGCCCTTGCTGCTGCTGGCAGGACAGTTCCTGGCCAGCCATCACCTAACGGGCAACACTGGCATCGGGGAGAATAGGAAGACATTACTGACAGATGTTGAGGACATTTACGAGGACAGCAATGATATGGACAGAGAAGAGAGGACAGCCTTACCAAAAACATCAACATCAAATTAGGAGGTAAAAGCATCAGCAGTTGGTGGAAAATCCAATACAGAATTGGGAAACAGGAGGGAGAAAAAAGAACTAATGAAGACCCTCATGTTTATGGATTGAATGGCTAGAAAGATGATAAGGCTATTAACAGGGGTATTAATTGCATGAAGAACTTAACTGTGATTGAAGAAAAGATATATCCATCAAGTTTTTCATGTATGGAATGAAAATTTACTTTGCAGTCTAGGTGGACATATCCAGCAAGCTATCCACAAGCCTTAAGCTTGAGAAAGTAGCTGGGAGAGGTCGTAGGAGATTTGAGAATCAACAATCTCAACAGGTAAACCAATGAAAATAGATTAGGTCAGGAGCTGGGTTGGCTCAGTGGGTTAAGCGCTCATTTTGCAGCCCCGAGGACTGAAGATCAAATCCCAGCCCTGGCCCGTGCGGACCCATATGCTGAACTGGGGAGTACCCCCACTTCGGTTCTCACTGGGGTGAGACCCCAGCCCAGTTCCTGCCCTGTGCAGCCCCGCGCCCACCTGTGGAATGAAACTATGTGGAAAATCCAATGATGTGCAACTATGGAGATTGTTCTGGGTCCTCCCCCTTCTCTCTGTCTCTGTCTCTCTCTCTCTCTGTCTCTCTCTCTCTGTCTCTGTCTAAAAGAATAAAAATAAATCTTTTTTAAAAAAGGAAAAGAAAATAGATTAGGTCGTTGTGGGAAATGATGTAAAATAAGTAAAATGGAGGGTCAAAGATGAGCCCCTATGTGACACCAGTGTGTAAGAACAGAAAATTAAAAAAGGAGAGCAAGGTCAGAGAAGGAAGGTGTGACAGTGATTCTGGGAGTGAGGCATTTTAGAAAGTCTGTACTGTTCTCTCACTAAACACAGAGAGAAGTCCACCAACCCCACGCCAATACCTCTGCAAGACAGTAAAAATGTAATTCTGAGTATGTCATCATTCTAGCCTTCACAAAAACACAGACAGGTGAACCAATGTGTGGAAGAGTAGGAACAGTGCAAAACTACAACTGTGGCTCAGGACAGTTATCTCGTGGAAGGAAACTGGCTTCTCAGAGAGAATAAAGGAAGTCTGCAGGGGGTGTCATGTGAGTATATCAGGTTTTTGTCTCCTACAAGGGTGTGTGTACAAGCTACGTGAATCTAAGAATCATAACTTTTTTCACACTCAAGCCCTGAGGACCACTCTTTGGAGTTTAGTAGGTTAGTATGCATGATAGGCCTGAAATTCTATAACTTCTGGGAAAGTCACATTAACTGAAATAGAACATTTGCATTAATGGCCTAAAAGGAAAAAGAAAGAAAGAAATTCCATCCAGAGAAGGCAGAGGACTGCCATTCATACCAGTCCTCAAGGGAAGCGGGACCCTCTCCTTGTTTGGCATCAGTACAACTAATCTGTAAACTGCCTCTCTCCACACAGGACCTCCCTGCTATTGTTCTGACCCTGTGCCATTACGCGGAGTGGACAGCAATTGATAGGAGCATTTATTATCGCCTTGAATTGAAATCCAGAAGCCAGAATTGTTCAGGAGCTAAAAGCAATTTATTCCTAAGCTTTCATTTTTATAAAGTTGATGTGATTCCCACATCCCACCCTCCCTCCCCCGGCCTTCCATCTGCAAGTCCCAGGGCAGGTGTGTCAGGCTTTGGGGCTGGGTCAGCTCCAGATGGAGTCAAATGTTTGCACAGGCCTAAGAATTCGCACAACCCTAAACTTTTTCTTTAAAGAAACAATGAGCAGTGTATATTCTTAAATTTCTTCCATACTAAAATGCACAAAACATGTACATTTCATGCATATGACTGGTCATTTTAGTAAGAAACCTGTCCCTTCAAAGTGTGTGTATGTAGAGAGAAAGAAAGGAAAGAGAACAGTCATTTCAAACAACGGCTATTTTACCTTTTAGGAAACGTTTAATAAATTCTGGGGATATTTTTGGTAGAGTCACCACCGCATGGGGTAGGGGTGCTTACTAGCATCTAGTGACTACAAGCCAGGGATGCTGTTAAAGATCCTACAATGCACAGGACAGCCCTCAACCACAAGGAATTTTCCAGACCAAAATGGCAATAATGCCAAGGATGAGAAATCTTGAGAGGGAGAGAGAGTGAGAGAGAGAGAAGAGGAATCAAGTAATTACTCCAGTGTTTGCTTGTCTTTTTTTCCACACAAAGTAAGCCTAGTCACAGAACCATCACGTCTTAGGGGCGGGAGGACATGCTAGTCATCACACAGCAATAGGATGACAAGACTGGTCCAGATATTATGCTTCTACTGGACAGACTTGTTGGATAAAAGAGAAAACATGGAACAGGACTCCATGCTAAGACTGCAAAAATATCATCTTTGTGCTGTAACTAAAAAGACATAACCCCTCAAGCTAGCAACAGAAGGAAACTGACTGCATGAAGAGACAACAAGAGAGAAAATATGTTTAACGTTCCATTTGGAAGGAGGCGCCTGCTAGATGCAGCTCTGAGACGGTCTTGTAGATTTAGGAACCAGAAGGGAATGTGGTCTTTGACCCCCAAGGGATGCCGGGAAACAGATGCTTGAAGATCCCAGCGAAGAATTTTTGACCCAACAGGCTTCTTGCATGTGTCAAATGGTATCTCTTTTTGTGCAAAAATGTGCTGCTTCCTGTTAAAATATGAGAAAATGTTGAAATTCTCATGCAGCTTCCCTGAGGCTCCCGCTCATCTGCTTGGCCACACTCCCAGCTGGAATTCCTGAGACCCAAATTCTCTCACTGCGTGTTACTTAAGGATGCGCAGGTCTAAGAGAGAGCATGGGGCTTTCCCTCATCTCACGGCTCACTGGGCAGCACAGGTCTTTGTAGAAATTTTAAGAAGTTAGATGTATATTCACAGAGAGAGAAAAAAACATGAGGCTGAGGAACAGACAAGCTAGAGTCTGAATGCTCGCTAGATCCCTAGCCTCGCCTGTGACCTTGGTAACACCTTTGCCTCACCAATTTCAATTTATGAATAAGTTAATGAGGAAAGGCATCTGGGGTGAGCCATAGGTATGACAACATACTTAATTCTGCCAGGACAAAGCTTAGGTCATGGGACTTGTGCATCCAGATTGTTATTGTTGTGGTGAGTACTATTTTCTGAAGCACAAACTCTAAAAATACTTCTCTGCCTGTATTTGAGTTTTGTTTATAGCCTAGCTGAGACAAATACCAAGTTGGAGAATATTCCTTGTGCTTCTTACTAATCACACTGGTGACAGGGTGACAAAGATACGGGCCACACAGGATATAGAAAAAGGGGCTAGAAATTTAGAGAGTGATGGCATTTTCTATTGAAATAAATTTTCAAGTCTGCACGTAACAGTCCATGTATTTCCTGAACTTCTTCACAATGAAGAAATGTCTAATTAGATCAAATGAAGAGAGCTGGTTCATCTGAATGCATAGCCTCTTAAAAGGAGTCATCTTCTTATACCCAAGTACATTTAATACCTGGAGAGACATCGTATCAGTCTTCCCTTCATGTATCCATCCTTCCTACCATTTAGCAATGACCTTCACATCCCAAATCAAGTCTAGATCTTCTAGAGGACCATGGGAAGGAATACATATGCTGCTCTGAAATACACCGCAAGGCATTTCATGCAGCCAGAGACTTCCATTGTAAAAACCTTTCCAGATATTAAGTTCACATGATAATACTAATTATTTCAATAATGAAGGCACTAAAAACACAGAACACAGTTTCATTTACTCCAGGGTCCCGGTGGCTCAGTATGAACATCTAAGTACTGAAGTTCTAACAGCCCCTACCTACCCTCAAGTGTCTTTCAGAGCCAAGTAGATAAAGGAAAGGTCACAGCAGGCTGGGACAGATGCTGAGAGCAGCGTGCTGGGGCATGAGCCCTGTCACCAGCACCTACTAGCTATGTGAATGTGACAAGTAATTCCATGCTCTGAGTCTCGCTTTTCTCATTTGTAATATAGGAATGTTCTCATCTACCTTGAAGTCTTATTTGTGGATATTAAATAAGATAATACATAGAAAGCATGTAAGGTACCACCTGGTGATGGTCTTAGCTTCACTACTACCGATTCCCACTTCACCTTTACTTAAAAAAGTTGCACAATACATCTGAGGGCCTGTCTGAGTTCCATCTTATGGCTTGCTGCTTCCTGCCTCTGCTCATTCACTAAACGGACCCTGTCTTTGCACACTCCCAAACCAGTGAGGGAAATGCCATTCATTTGGACAGACTCCCAGATATGACCACTGTTGCTCTGCACTTCAGAATAGAACAGCTCAGCCAATGTCTCACCAAATGGGATAAACCTTCTGCTGTGATTATTGTAATTAGCTCTGACCTTCACAGAGCCTTTTGGTCCCTTTACCCCAACATCCTTGTATTTGTCAGGGTTCTTCAGAGACGTAGAGCCATTAGGTTATGTATATTGAAAGAAATGTATTTTAAGAAATGGGCTCACGTGGTTATAAAGGCTGGCAAGTCCAAAATGTGCAGGGTCGGCTGGCAAACTGGAGACTCAGGGAAGAGCTAAATTTCAGTTCAAGCCCAAACGCCATCTGCTGGCAGAATTCCCTCCTGCTCAGGGGAGGTTGGACTTCCATTCTATTCTGGCCTTCAGATGATTGGATGAGGCCCACCCACGTTACACAGGGCAATCTTCTTTACTCAAAGTCTACCAAATCAAATGTTGAACTTAACTATAAAAATACTCTCACAGAAAAATCCAGAATAGTATTATATTTGACTAAATATCTGGATACCATGAGCCAGCCAAGTTGACACATACAATTAACCAGCTAGGGCAGCTGTCCGGGCAAGTTATATGATCTGAATCCTCTCAACCTCAACACAGGTTTTTCTTTGCTGCTGGTCCCCTTTGCCTGGATTTTGACAGACATAGCTTTCTGTGCTATGTACCTAACTGTCAAGTTAGGTACAGTTCCAGTACCTAACTGTCAAGTAACATAATGGTCATAATCCTTTCAAGAACTATCAGATCCTTCACTAATAAATCTATTTATTTATTTTAGGTCATCTCATAGTACAGCAGTCATAAAAATGTCAATAATTTTAAAAAGTCCTCTGTTCACACAAAACGTATTTGTTTACCCAATTGGAGGAAAACTCGTCAAACACGAACATGATCCCTCTTACCCGTATTTATAACAAGCTGAAATCAGCAAGGCATAACAGAGAGAGTTTGGAGACAGAGGGCAGTTCAGATGCAGCAGTCTGAGGTCTCTCTGAGGGTGAGATTGGAGCTGGAACTGAAGGATCAGGAGTGGAACATGGGAAGAGCCAGGAGAACCTCCAGGCAAGGGAGCAGTCCAAGAAAGGACCTTGAGATGCAAGGAGCAGTGGATTGCAGCACATAAGGTAAAAGGACAACTGTAGAGGGAGGGAGGCCCACATCATTCATGTAGGGTCTGGTAAGCCACAGAAATGCTTTTATTGTATTAAAAATGCCACAAGAAGACATGGATGCTTTGAAAATGAGGCTGTGGAAAAACCAATTTATGTTTTTAATCACATTCCTTGGGCTTCTATGGGGAAAATAAAATGAGAAAGTGGCCTGAAATACCAGCCCTTAAATTATCTATCAACACTGAACAAGATTGGGCTTGCTCATGTATATTTATTCCAGTTGGCAGA
Source organism: Craseonycteris thonglongyai (assembly GCA_004027555.1). Taxonomy (NCBI): domain Eukaryota; kingdom Metazoa; phylum Chordata; class Mammalia; order Chiroptera; family Craseonycteridae; genus Craseonycteris; species Craseonycteris thonglongyai. The sequence goes on from PVKE010022290.1 coordinate 18,940, forward strand.
GTTGTTAGATTTACTTAAATGCTTCCATCATGTTACTTGTCCTGATGGTTTAATTTCACCCGGATCCCTTTAGTCCTACAATAGAGGCTTAGTCACTGTGCTGGATAAGCCCTGAAGCTGAATCAGTCTTGGTTTCCACCTTAATGCATCTTCAACATTCTTTCAAGGAACTAAGGTCTTGATTACTTTATGATTATCTATATAGGGATAGCTTTTCAAAGGGATGTAGACAATGAAGACATTGTAGTTCTCCAGGATCTCTATATTAACATTTATACATACAAGTTCTCCAGAATCTCTACCTTGACTTTATATTTACACTTATTCAAATATTTATTCAGTGTATACTATGCATCAGGCCCTGTGCCAGCCATCAGGGATATGGTAATTGATCAGACAGACTGTTCCTACAGAATGAGAATAAGTGACTGAATGAATGAATCTCAGTGGTGAAGTCAATGGTCACATGAATTAACAAAATTTTCCTTTGAAATAAGAATGTGCCTTCATCTGGAAATGGGAATGATGGGATTGTTGGATCAAACTTTTCACGTTATTTATTAGGTGACTAGCATATAACTAGATACATTTAAGAGCCATATTTATAAAGCTCTTGATATAATAAATGGAAGTGCCCCTAGACTTATAGCACTACTGCAATTTCCTGTCCTATAATCAAGGCTTGTTGAGCTGCAGCTATCAAATGGATTTGAGGAATGGATTACATATGGTCTGCTATGGATAAGCAATTTCTTAGCAGTCACCTAGACCAGTTGGGTGCATCCTTCAGTTGTCTGATGTAAGTTCTCATATATTAATATATGTTTTATCTATCAAAGGAACCATGTGCTTGGCTCTAAAAGCAAAATTAGCTTTTAAAAAGCTAAATTATAATAATAACATAGAGATATCAACAAAAGTCTGATTCATAGCAAAACATCATCTAGGGACCCACTACTTTCTTCCAGATAAAAATGAGGTATTAGAGATGCCAGGATGGCTCAGAGGGTTAAGCACTTGCTTTGCAGCCCCAGGGTCCAAGGATCGAATCCGGCCCTGACCCATGAAGACCCATATGCTGAACTGGGGTGTGGCTCCCAGTTGGGATCTTGCCAAGGCAAGCTTCCCATGTGGGAGGTGCCTGGTTCGGCCCCCTATTCACAAGAGGCGTGCCTCCTATGCAGGAGGCCCCTGCCCAATTCCTGCCCTGTGGAGCCCTCTGCCCACCTGAGTGGAATGAAACTGTCAAAAACTGATGACGTACAACTATGGAGACTGCTCTGGGCCCTCCCCCTTCTCTCTGTCTCTCTCACTCTCTCTGTTTGTCTCTCTCTGTCTCTACCCAAAACAATAAAATAAATCTTCAAAAAAAAAGAAATGAGGTACTATATTGTAAGCATAGTAGTAATTACATCATTTGCATTATGTAAATGTGAACTTTATGAATAATAATCTATTCTCCTAGATTGATAATAATAATAATAAATCCCATTTATTGAATGTAATAATAATAGTAATTATGGCATTTATTCACACTTCTTAAGTGTGTCTGTCCTAAGTACTTTGCACCTCACTTGATATTCTAGCAGCCTAGTGGCACAGTGTTATCACCATTTACACAGGAAAACTGTGGCTTAGAAAAGTTCTGTATGTCACTGGTGGAACTGATATTCAAACCAAGCCGTTCTCAATCCAGAGCCGTGCTCCTGATGAGTATAATGCACCAATTCAGAGCGCTGCTCTTGTGTACTCATGCTTACCCGTCCAGATGTGCTGCTTACGACCTCCTTCTCTCCAGATGAGCAAAGGCAGGCTGCTCAGCAACTATTACACTGGCAATAAGCAGCTTTCAGATGCCAGCGGCAATGACAGACACCAAGTCCACTGGTGGTAACGAGCAGCCTTTTGTAACAGGAAGCATAAGCTGCCGGCCTTTTGCCGAAGATGCAGTCGCAACACCCAGGCTGAGAAAGCCACTCTGTGAAAGCTGCGATTCTGCACACTTCCGTGGTACTGTATGACTTCTGAGCATGCTGGATTTCAGAGCATTCTCTAAGAGGGGGGAGAAAAAAGCAAACTCAGTAAATCCCAGTATTTTTACTGCCTTCGCCAAATTTGACATCTTTCAAAGTAACTGTGAGAAGCACGCACAAACTCTGCCAACTGCCTGATTTAGCGGCTATAAAATCCCTCTGAATCAAACCCATTTTGAAATAAAAGGGAACCTGACTGAGAATTTCATTGCACTGTTGGATACCTACTCAAAGATCAATCAACTCTCTTCATTCTGTATTCCTAGTATATGTTTAAGTTTAATCTTTCTTTGCAGCTCCCCTATTTGGTTAAGGGTAGAACTTTCAAAGACCAAAGATTGAGCAGGGAGGAAGGAGGAGGACATGAAATCTGAACAAAGAGTTTCTTTATATTCTGCACAATAGAATCTAAAAAGATGGTCTATTTTCTTTCCAGTTCTTTCCCCAATGGTACAGTACCTAGATTCTCAAAACTGAAGTGTCCTTTCCCCAAGGAAAATAGAATCTCTCTGCAGGCTGTCGAGTAGGATGAAACAGCTGTTTCCTCCTCCCCAGGGAATTTCTTCAGATGACAGTCAACTTTTTAGGCTGAATATGATTGGGCAAGCAGACAACTAAGCACATCGTTCTGGCTTGGCTGCCAATGCCATCTGAAAATCATGTGTTTGTAAAATAGAGTACAAAAGGAATTAATTTAACTATCTTGAAGCTGAAATCTATTTTGTAAATAAAATACTGGTTTTAAGAAAATATAAAGTATGGATGTCGCCAAGCCTCAGAAAGAGAAAAAAAAAAAAAGGAAATTGTTTGAATTTGTGTTTCTACAAAAGGTTTAGTATATAAAGAACAGAAATAAAATCTTGGCTCTCACTGTTGAGTTTCACTAATGCAAATATTTTAATTATGGCATATGCACAGATACTTTATTTATGTGGATACATATATACTGTATGTTTAAAGGTGAAAGCAACAGAGGCAAACCTTTTTCTCACAATAAGAATGTTCGTAAAGGACTAATAAATATTGATTTCTAGAACTACTAAGAAAACACCAAAAGTCAGGTCTGAGCTAAATTTCCCTTAGAGGGGAAAAATCTTACATTAGAAATACCTCATAGCCTTTATTTACCTCTGTCCCTAGAAGAAATTCCTAAAGAATTACATCTATAAACCATTCATAGTCTACAAACGTCTATTAGATCATAATTTTTCTTGTTTGGTCAACCAATAGCATTTTATTAGTAGCCCAAATTGACTTCAACAGTAGTCAACTTTAGTGTGTATTCCATTCACATGGAATTGGTTAAGAGCTCCCAACAGCAGGAATAGATTTGCCATTGTGTCAGTATAAGACAAGATTTTTGTTATGCATAAGCCAACAGGTTGCTAAATGGTGATTTATGTTCTGGATGCAAAATGCATCAAATTATTTTGTTACATAGTATCTGCACCTTACTAATAAAATACACCATAAACTAGAAAGAGAGAGAGTTAGAGTGGGTGGGCTACTGGAAAGTTTAAAACTAGAAATAATAATTTGCCACCAAGACATAAATAAAAATGTGGGATATTAGTAGGAAGAGCATATAATTTATCATATAAAATAAATAATCATGAGAGTTAAAGGGGGCACTGTTAATAGTACTGAGACAACAGTCATAAACTAGGATGTATGTTAACACCATATATTAGCAAATATCTTCTCCCTAACCAGAGCATAAAATAAAAGCAGCATGATGGGGGAGCAGTGGAGGGGTGGCGGGGGAGGGGGTTGCTTTGGAAGCAGCTTAGATTTGAATCTAAACTCTGATGTGTACTAGTTGTATACATCTGTTTCCACACCTCTTCTTTTCCTAATTTATAAGATAACAGGTAATATATCTAACTTTGATTTAGAGTTTACAATGCTGAGTTTAAAATCAAAAAAGCATTTACATCCTCTACTCATACTTTTATAGAATTATAATTACACATCTGAGAATAATGGATATTATTTCAAGTCTTGTGCAAACAGAGAGTTATGAGAAATTCATTTGTTGATGAATTCTCTCAAACACTTATAAAAATACCTATAGAAGACAGCTTATTAAAATGATTAACACCAGCAATCATGTGACCAAAAAGCCAATAAATTAATTAAAGTTCATCCATTCTCTAATACTAGCTCATCTCATGTGGAAGAAGTTGACTAAATTAAGCATAGAAAAAGATTTTGGTATCCAATTTGATTTGCCTTCTAAAAAATTTTACATGTACATATACAGATTTTTTTCATATGCTTATATAAGATTTAATAACTTGGAAAATGTACCAAAATAACACTTAAGGAGACGTTTTAACAAAACTCCCCAATCAAACATTTTAAAAGTTATGGCTATGATTCAGGATGCTAGCAGTAAATTTATTTCCCATCACCCGTTTAGAATATTTGATTACTAATTTACATAGTCAAAGCTTCAGAACATAATGAATGTATAAGTCACCTTTCAGAGAGGGCCTTTTCAGAATTGAAAGTGATACCCTGTTGCCTTCAGCCTAAGAATACTAATGATGCAAATACATTTATTTCCTATGAGACTAAAAGCACCATAAAGCACTAATATGCCAGGAAGTCAGACGTTGGTTAAGACAAAAACATGTGGGTAGGTGAAGCAATCATTTATTATTTGATTATGAAGTGCCCCTTTTACCCTTCAAGTCTGAGTGATGTATTACAAGATGATTAAGACTATGTGTTGATGCCCAAGAGAAATTGTTTTGATTTACGACCACATAAAATCACAATTGTCTAGATAAAAATTGTTCTAAATTGCAGCTCATATTCAAATATAGAAAAATAATTTAAAAGTTTAGTACAAATAATTCAAAATTGTCATCAAAGTTTGCATTCACAGTGAGTTTCTTCTTGTATGTTTCTCTCTATGGCCAGTGTGCCTGCCCTTGCGTAGTACATTTAGACTATTATACAAAGTGAGGGTGGTAGGTTTAGGCCACAGTGTGTAGCTAGCATCTAATACCACTTACCACATTCAGAGGATTACTGTTGCCAAATACAGTCCTTTTTCTAAGTGGTATTATCAATCTCTGGCAAACAAAAAAATAAGTGATATATTGAGACATTTATTAAATATCATTCTAACTATGTCTTTGATATAGCAGTGACCAATAAATTGAAATAAGCATTTGAATACTTGGGTTATATCAGATTCTGCTGAGAATAAGCATCTCCATATTGATGAATAAATGATGGGGTGGATTATTAACCACTGAAGATAGCTTTAAAGAATAGTTTCAGACCTTTGTCACCTAAAGTATGTGATCTTCAGCATGCAATGCAGGCAACATGCCTGAAAAGGTGTGTCAGCTGTTTGGAGCCACAAAATAGATACCGTGGGCATCATAAACTATTAATAGCTGACTTTTCTTAAATGTTGAAGTTTGAGTAGTGGGTATGTTCTTGCTTCTTACAGTTTTATGGTTTAATTTGTCTCTGCTTTCCCTTTCTCTTTGTATAGTCTTTTTAGAAACTGTCATAATACATCATTTTTGCTTTATAAGCCAAGGGGTCTTACTGAATCAGCACTAAGTGTTTTATAGGGTTGGCCCAGGGTGGGCACGGATATCCCACACAACTAGTATGGTGACAGCATCCCGTATCTCAGGAGGCTCAGGGCTACCTTTTTCTTCTGACCTTGCCAGTCAAAAGACTTGTTTTTCTATCTATGCTTTAGGTATTAGTACTATGAATGGAGGCAAGTTTTCCTTTTTAGAACATCAAACTGAACACTTTTATTCTAGGATTGTTAATTAGTGATGGTAAAGACTTATAGAAAAAAATATTTTTGAGAAAATAAAGTCTGAGTTCTCAGTATTTGATTTGGCAGAACATCTCAAATACTCAGAAGACCCATAAATGCTTTTATGTTACTTGTCACTCTGACTTTATGTGAATTTAACAAACATTTTCTCATTTCTCCTATGAGTTCAGTCCTTGATGTCAACCTTTTTAGCTCTGAAAAGGCTATTTAAAGTTTAGGATGCATTTATCATATATTACTAGCTCATGTGAATTGGTGACCATTAAAAAGAATATTCCTGATGTGAATGAAGACAGTTTCCCACATTTGAATGGGTAAACTTTAGGGGGTTTTTTTGTTTCATTGTTTTGGGGGTTGTTGTTTTTTTTGTGCATGTGTGTTTTTGCATGTGTGATGTATAAGGTAGGCAGTTATCATTCCTGTTGAGTTTTCTTGGGTCTATAGATGTGAAACTTGCTACCCCTCTCCTATTATACTTCTGTGGGAGGATTCCAGCAGTCTGCCTCTAGCCCAGGGAACAGCAGTGTAATTTTGAAAGCCGCTCCCCTCTTTGGAAGTTTGTAAGAGCTTTGCACATTTCATTCTGATTTCAAAAGAGCAGAAAAACAAAAAATAAAAAAACTGTCTTGTAGAACACATACCCCCACCAAGGGCAGACTGAGAAATCAAGATCACATCACTTCTTTCCTGTGATCATATACTGATAAATGCATGCCACCTACTTCCAGCTACTGAACTGTTTTTGCTCTGCAACATGATGGGTGTTTTACATAGTTCTACCTGGCCTCATATTTCTTATGGGCCTTCCAACCTCCAAGAGGCCACATGACTACATGGCATGATGTCTCAGCTGGAATTTAGCTCCTATTACTGTCTTGTTTTGTGACCTTTGGCGAGTCTCTTAACCTTTCCAA
>PVKE010022291.1:0-25704 GCA_004027555.1 Craseonycteris thonglongyai
AAAAAAAAAAAAAAAAAAAAAAAAAAAAAGAAAATTAGCACTATGCCAGAAGCTGGTTTCTTTTTTTCTTTTTTTTTTAAGACTTATTTTATTGTTTTGACACAGAGACAGAGACAGAGAGAGTGGGGAGGGCCCAGAGCAGTCTCCATAGTTGTACACCATCAGCTTTCAATATGATTTCAGTCCACACAGGTGGGCAGGGGGCTGAGCAGGGCAGAAACTGGCCTGGGGCCTCCTGAATGAGAGACACACCCCTGTGAGCTGGGGGCCAAACCAGGGGCCTCCCACATAGGAAGCTCACTTCGGTGAAGCAAGAACTGAACTGGAGACCCACCCCAGTACAACATATGGGTCTGCACAGGCTGGGGCCAGGATTCGATGCTTAGATCCCAGGGCTGTACAGTAAGCACTGAACCCACTGAGCCATCCCGGCTTCCCCCAGAAACGGGTTTCTTGACCAACAATGTGACTTCAGCATGCATTGAACTGGTTCATTCTAAAGTAGTTACAGCTGTTGATGACAGGAGCCTTTGTATTTTGGTCCATGTGAAAACAAGTTTTTTGAGTGTTACCTATTCTCTGACACTTTGGAGTTACTGATACTCTTCCCACTTCCATTAGGTCAATATATGGTTCATGGCAATACTATACAAATTTAAAATTTTATTACAGAAAGTATTGACACATAACATGTGGCTCACCTCTGCAAGGGGCTGGGTCAAACTGTAAGAAAGAGTATTTTAGAGTATCATCAAGTTCCATAATTGCAGCTTGGTTACCACAATGATAACAATAGTTTGGAGCACTGAAAATTGTTACTACATTCCAGTCATGGCACCAGTTATATCCCTCTATCACCCGCTGATGAGCTCTAGACACCAAAGTGAGGCCATTGGCCTGGTTAAATGTCTCTGAAATACATTGCCCAAAGGTGTAACCAGCTCCTCGAGGAGATATGCCCCAATCACCATGGTCATCTGGATCTGACCACAGCAAGTCACACGTTGGATCCTCATGGGGAAGTTCTTGTAGGTGATCAAGTGCTCTGATGTGATCCAGTATATCTGTGGATGGTGAGAGGCCACCATGGAGACAGAGACCTGCCCATCCACCAAAGCAGTGAGAGGAAGATAAAGAGATCTGTAAAATATTTCCAAACATTTGCATTTCCATATTTCCTTAAATACTCATCATAGAAACCATACATTTGTATGATCTGTCTGCCCTCATGATTTCCTCAAAGAATGGTGATACATTCACAGTAACAAACCTGAAGAGCTACAAGCAAAGTAACTGTTTCAACTGAATAATATCCTCTGTCAACATAATCTCCCATAAACAAGTAATTTGTATCTGGCGATTTGCCACCCATTCTAAACAGTTTCATGAGATCACGAAATTGCCCATGCACATCTCCACAGGCAGTGACAGGACATCGAACCTCTTGCACGTTGGATTCTTTTGTCAGGATTTCTTCAGCCTTCTCGCAGCTCGAAGAGCTGCTTGCACTCGTTCAGCTGCTTGATCCACTGGTCCAGCTCCTTGAACACCTCGTCCATGATTTCTCCCGCCCGAACCGGTTGCGGCTCCGCGCTGCCCGCGCACGCGCCCGGCTGATGCCCAGTGCACTCGTGTGACTGCCGGCGGGTGCTATGCGCCAGCGCCAGCCTGCTCGCTGTCCCCGTCCCCGCAGTGCTCTGCCACTGGCCGCTCCCTCTCCCAGTGGTTTCTTTTATCCTCAACAACATCCCTGCTATTACCTCCATTTTACATATTACTCAGCGTGGCTCATAGGGGCATCGATGCAGCTGCCCCTTAACATTTACACAAGGACCGGGCAGAGGACATACAGGGTCCCCGCCTTCCTGCAGCTGCGGGGCTAGGGCACAGATGCACAGTAGGGGAGATGAATGAATGATCAAGGTAATTTCAGGTGGTGCCAACTGCCATGTGAGATCGGGGAGGATGGGGACAGATCAAGGAAGGACTCTGAAGGAGGTGACCAGCTGAGAAGGACTGGACAAAGCATGTTCCAGGCACACTGGTCACTAAGTGCTAAGGTCCTGAAGTATGTGAGGAGCAATGGGGAGGCTGGTGGGGCTGGAGGGGACTAAGTGGAGGGAGAGTGGAGAAGGAGGCGACACTGCACGGAGCCGCGTGGGCCCTGACGAGGACTTGGGCGCCACGGGAGAGTTGAGAGCTGGAAAGGGGTGTGAGGTGAGTTTGAAGAACTGTGGCTACGGGAGTGGCTGGCGGTTAGGGATGGAGGCACGAAGTGGCCCGGGAGGCCCCTGACATCCGCCTGAGTCTCAGGAGCTTGATTCCCTAGGCTCCCGGGCTGTGGGGAGCCGGCCTAGGGGGTGGCAGGAGCGGGAGGTGCTGGGCCCCGGGCCGTGGCAGGAAGACCTGCTGCGGCTGGGAGGTGCGAACCATCCGCCGGGCGCGGTTTCCTCTTCCCAGAAGGCCGTCGTTTTTCAATGACTGCTGTGTGCCCTGCGCTGTTGTGCCAGGGCTCCTTCCGGCAGGATGGGTTCCCATGGCTCTGGGGACCAACTCCGCCCGAAGGCGCCCTGGCGCTTAGCGCCCCACCTCCACACAGCGGCCCCACCGACTGCTCTGCCCCGCGCCCCACTTTGGTCGGTCGGACAAGCAGGAGCGGATATGTCTCCCACATGAACAACGGGACAGGAGCCACGGGGCCTCCCGGGGGCTACGTGGGGGCGCAACCCTCCTGGTCGCCCAAGATTGAACCCCGTCCCCCACCTCCCGTTCCTCGCCCGGGGGGCGCCCTCTCCACACGCGCGGCCGGCAGAGGCTGAGGCCGCCAAGCAAAGGGAACTGTCCTGGGCTCAACGCCCTTTCGGGGCCACGGCTGCGGGTCTGCGGGCGGGTCCGGGCCTGCGGGTGGCGGTGGAGGGCCGGCTGGGACAGGCCCGCTGGAGGAGCAGCGGCCTGGGAGAGGCGTGGGGGAGCAACACACGGAGACAGGGCGCCACGGAGACCGCGTCTCTTCTTCCTTCACTTCTTCCTTCAGCCACTTGCTCGCGGATGCGCACTGGGCCCGGCTGTGTCCTGGCAGTGCCCACGACAGACGCAAAGCCCTGCCCTCGTGGGCTGACGGGTGGTGACACAGCCCAGAAACACGGCGGAGTAAATCCATCCTGGGGAACAATAAGGGGTGTGGGAATCGGGGGCCACGGGAGCCAGATCCTCCTTATCTGGGGAGGCGGAGGTTCCCATCGGAACCCCGCCGGCCGGCCCGCCGGCGGGAGCGGGCCATGGGGAGCAGCCTGCGCCAGGAGCCTATCTTCTGCGCGGAGGGGACCCAGGCGACGGCCACCCCCGACGGAGACGCTTCCTAACCTCCACCGCCGGGTCCCTTCGCCGGCCTCAGGCCGTAGGGTGCTGCCCAGGAGGCTCAGTTGGGAGTTAAGAGGAAAATGGGAGCGACCAGTACCCAGGAGCCTGAGGACCACCGGACCCCGCTGCTGGGGGCGGGCGACAGGGGCTCAGGCTGCGGCCGCCCCGGCTGAGAGCCCTGCGCTTCCCGCGCCTCCGGGGCCTCCCACTGAGGCGGGGCGTCCCTGGGAGGGCAGCCGAGGGCTCGCCGGTGCCAGTCGCCGCCGGGTCGCGCTCCGATGCCACCCGGCACAGGCTGGCAGCCACGGGCTGGGTGTCGGGGCCCCAGGGGCGGGCCGGCTGCGCGCCCCGCCCGCTGTCCACACCGCCGGCCCGCCCCCCGCCGCTCGCCGAGCTCCTGGCTGCGTGGCCCAGTCGGGCTCGAGACCAGGGCGCAGGGTAAGTGTAGAGTGCTGGGTCCCAGTGGGCGCGGGCTCGGTCTGATCCGGAGGGGTCGCCCTGGCCGCTACCCGTGCCCCGTGCTTGGTGTTCCTGGACTTTCCTCGGAGGCCTTTAGGGAAGGTAAGCGGGGACTGCCCGGCTAGATGCGGGGTGCAGACCGGGGTTTGGGGAACCTGGAATCCCCCAGGGCCCGCCCTCTCCAGGCCACGCCACTTCAGTCCCGCTCCAGGCCCCGAGGCCAGGCGGGGGTGCAGAGCCTGTGCGCGGTGTCGCCGTGAGAGCGAGTGTAACCTGTGCCTCCGCGCATTTGACGCCCCCACCCCGACCCCCGGCGTGGCTGAGTCCCTGGTTCTCTGTGGGTCTGTTTTTGCGCCTGGTTTTCTGCGTGCAGCAGATGCTGCTGACATGCATTGGCTCCTGTAACAGTTTCTGCATGGCTGTGTGGTGTGGAAGCATGAAAGCTGCTGTGCCTGTTGCTCTCCAAGGCACTTCTTTTCAGTCTCAATTTCCTCACCTGCAAACTGGGACGCAGGGGGGAGCTGTCCTGGGGATTAAAGGGCGCAGTCGCAAGTGAGAAGTATTATCATCCCTTAATGACCTGTGTGCCTCTCTGCAAGAGCCTGTGTGATGTGGATCTTGTCTGCTGCCCTGGGGCCTGCCTCTCTGAAATGGGCGGATGGGCTTAGATTCTCACAGGGTTTTGTGGTGGATGAAGGGAGTTGGGCAGCACAAAACCCTGTGTGTAGCGAGATGTGTAGATTGTGGGTCTCGGAGGTTCCAGGATGGGGTGTGGGTGGAGGTTGTGAAATTGTGGCCTGTGCGACTGGGCGTGAGACCTTGTCTGCATGTGACAGAATTTGTGTCCCTGTAGGTCTCTGCCTGTGTAGCTTTTCGTGTTTTCCTGACGGGCTCTGTATTTTTGCCGTAGTTCGTGTCACTGTGTTTGTGGGTCCCTTTCTGTGAGTGGCTGTATTGGTGTGCTTTCTGTTTATGGTTGACTACAACTCCGGATGTCCTTGCTTGTGTGTGACTTACCAGTATCCCTCAGAAACCGTGGGAGTGTCACCCTGTCCCCATATTATTTCTATGTCGGCCTGTCTCCGTGGCCAGCCCCTTTCCACCCCGAACTCTCTCCATGGGCTCCAGTGTGCATGTAGGGTGGAGGGCGGGGATTTAGGGCCCCTATCCCAGTGCTTGGAGGCTCGCGCCCGCCTCCGCAGGCCACGGGGTGGATGCGAGCCCAGCCTGACTCTGCACCCGGCCTCTCCGCAGCCTGGGGCAGGCGGCCCATGGAGCCGGGGCTACTGAGGCCGGCGCCGGTGAGCGAGGTCATCGTCCTTCACTACAACTACACCGGCAAGCTCCGCGGGGCGCGCTACCAGCCCGGCGCGGGGCTGCGAGCCGACGCTGTCGTGTGCCTGGCTGTGTGCGCACTCATCGTGCTCGAGAACTTGGCGGTGCTGTTAGTGCTCGGACGCCACCCGCGCTTCCATGCTCCCATGTTCCTGCTGTTGGGCAGCCTCACACTGTCAGACCTGCTAGCCGGTGCCGCCTACGCCGCCAACATCCTGCTGTCGGGGCCGCTCACGCTGCGCCTGTCGCCCGCGCTCTGGTTCGCTCGCGAGGGCGGCGTCTTTGTGGCGCTCGCCGCTTCTGTGCTGAGCCTCCTAGCCATCGCGCTGGAGCGCCTCCTCACCATGGCGCGCCGGGGACCCGCGCGCGCCGCCAGCCGGGGACGGACGCTGGCACTGGCGGCCGGCACCTGGAGCTTGTCGCTGCTTCTCGGGCTCCTGCCCGCGCTAGGCTGGAATTGCCTGGGCCGCCTGGACGCCTGCTCCACCATCCTGCCGCTTTATGCCAAGGCCTACGTGCTCTTCTGCGTGCTCGCCTTCCTTGGCATCCTGGCAGCCATTTGTGCGCTCTACGCGCGCATCTACTGCCAGGTGCACGCCAACACGCGGCGCCTGAGGGCGCGCGCTGGGGCTGCCGGGGGCCTTGCGCGCCGCGCGCCGCGCTCGCTGGCGCTGCTGCGCACGCTCACCACCGTGCTCCTGGCCTTCGTGGCGTGTTGGGGGCCCCTTTTCCTGCTGCTTTTGCTCGACGTGGCGTGCCCGGCGCGCACTTGCCCTGTGCTCCTTCAGGCAGACCCCTTCCTGGGCCTGGCCATGGCCAACTCTCTTCTGAACCCCATCATCTACACGCTCACCAACCGCGACCTGCGCCATGCGCTCCTGCGTCTCATCTGCTGCGGCCGCCGCCCCTGTGTCCCAGGCCGGGGCGCCTCCCCGCAATCCGGGAGCGCCCCTGGGGCTTCGGACGGCCTGCACCCATGGCTGCCCCCGGGACTGGACGGCAGCTCCAGCCGCTCTGAGCGCTCATCGCCCCATCGGGACGGGCTGGATAACAGCGGCTCCACCGGCACGCCCACAGCCCTCGGGACCCTCGTACCCGTACCCGCATCCGCACCAGCCACAGACTGACTCCCTCCGGCCCACCATTGCCTTCCTGAGGGGCTGTTTTCCAGATTTGTTCTTTTTAAATAATGAAATTTATAGGAAAAGCAGCCGAAGATGGTGGAGGAAGAAGAGACACAGAGAAATGTGTGTGTGTATGAATATATATATATTCATACGTATACATATATATGTGCTAAACCCCACAACAATGAACAAATCAGGCAAAAATCTCTGCCCTGTGGAACCGACGTTCTGGTGGGGACACAGGCACTAACGGAGTGAAGAAATAATGTAGACAGTTCCAGTAACAATACAATGATGTGATGATCCGACGGGGCCTCTCTGCAGAGGAGGTAACATGTGATGTGAACTGAGGCATCATTGTCCTCGGAACACCTGAGGCAAGAGCATGTCCCGTGAGGGAACAGCAGGTGCAAAGGCCCTGAGACTGGAGTGCGCCTGTGTGCTCTATGAAAAGCAAGGATCCGAGTGCGGCTGGAGCAGCGGCGGAGGTGAAGGGAGAGGAGACAAAAGCAAGGAGATTCCAGGGCAGATCACTGTGGGCTCAGGGCAGGGCTTTTACTCTAAGTGAGATGAGAGCCATGGAGGGTTCTAGGTAGAGGAGGTTCTTGATTAGGTTCAGGTGTTCACAGATCTCTGGGCAAGGCAAAGGTGGAAGGAAGCTAGGAGAACAAGGTGACAGTGACTACACTGGCCCAGGAGAGCAATGATGGGGACTCAGACTATGTGGATTCTGGATAGATTATGGAAAGAGTGGTCAAAACTGCTGAGGAATTGAATGTGAGAGTGAGAAAGAAAGGAGTCAAGGACAACTCTCCCACTTAGAGGAGGACAACCTGAAATTTGACTCTGGGATACTCAGTCAATTCCTATCTAAAACAAGATATCTTTGCTGTGGTGTCAGATCCTTCACAAAAAAATTAAAATGTAATAAAATACTAAGAACAATTACAGATTACCGTGCCTGGATAGTCACCCCACAGTGGTAGGTGCAGAACACACCTTTTTCTCACCCTACTGCTACCTTGGCAGGTGGGTTTCCTCGCCTGCATGTGACAGATGAAGGGACTCTTAACCAGTGAGTACCTTGCCCCACAGAGCCTGGATACTTGCTCAGGCTGCCAGGCTGCCAGGCTGCCAGGCTGCCAGGCTGCCAGGCCCGTGGAGGCGCGGGCCTGGTGTCATTCTCCTCCAGAAGGGTCTGCATTCTCGGCCAGGGGTGATACCAGGGCCCCATTTTGCCCATAAAAGGTTCTAGATGCGCTGGCCACGTTCCCCAGTTGTTCCCCGGGGCATTTCTGACCCCTGCGCGGCTTGTACAGGCTTGGAGGGAGGGGGTGCCGCTGGGGCGCTTGCCATTTGCCGGGAGACCGTGGAACTGCAGGCAGTCGCCTAGACGGTGTGTTTTGGAGGTACTGACCCTGCCTTAGGACCCGACTCTCTACAGGCCTGGGCCGTCCCAACAGACCACGCGCTCGGGAAACTAACCTATTTCTTGAAACACACACTCACTCAAGACTGAGGTCACGTCTCAGGACACTCCCAGTACTGGACCCAGGTGGGGACCTCGTCTAACTTAACCCCAGCTTCCTTTAATCTTCCAGGGGAGCCCGACTCTCACCCCATTGTTTCGTTGCTTTATGGCTTGATGGTAGATTTATTCACCTGTTCACATTTTACAAAATTCAAAAAAACTTGTTGCCTTTCCTGTACTTGATCGCTGTGGGGATTCCTGGAACTTCCAGAGCCATTATGTGGATAAAGGAGCTGCTGAAATGTAAATACATCTCTTTTTATAAAAATTGAGCACTGCTCTACGTCACGCTTTGTTCACTTAGTAGTATACTTTGGAAATTGTTGCCCATCCACAGATTTTGTTTTGATTCCTTTAGTCTCCTTAGACTGTCAGAAACACCATTGCCTGGGTGGCTGAAACAGTAGACATTTACTTCTCATAGTTCTGGGGGCTGGAAGTCTAAGATGAGGGTGCCAGCACGTCTCGAGCCAGTGAGGGCTCTCTTCCTGGCTTGCAGACGGTTGCCTTCCTGTTATGTGCTCTCATGGTGTAAAGAAAGTGAAAAGCAGCCCTGGCGTCTCTTATAAGGGTACTAATCCCCTTCGGGGGAGGGGGGGCCCACCTTCATGACTTCATCTGAATCTAATTAATTCAGTCCATAGCGTGTTTTTTGTTTTACTTTTAAAATACCGAAGTAAGTATTCATACAGCAAATATCTTGCTCCTTTTCACTGACTACATAGTATTTCCCAGCATGGATGTGCCACTACTTACAACACAGAGGGACACGTGGGTTGAGTCCAATCCTTTGCTTTTATTCACTGTGCTCCAACACACATCTGTGTACACATATGTGAGTATACTGTGACTAAATCTCTAGAAGTGGCACTCATGGGTCAACAGGGCCTATACATTTGATTTTCAGATATGAGAGGTTGCCTCTAGGAGGGTGCGAGTGTTCCCACAGCTTCTGCCACCCCCCAGTATTCTCCGTCTGGGCAATAGCGTCTCTCTCTAGATGGGTCCAGAACCGCAGACGCACTCAACTGGGAAGACCATGGAAGGGGGATATCCCACCCTATGCTCCAGCGAGGATTTAATCCCAGACCCTGAGCAGGGACACTGAATCCTTCACATTCACTCTGGAGGCTGGCGGTATCCTTTCTTACACCGTTCTTAGCATTTCCATTCTTCACTTAGTTTTAATGTAGATGGACTCTTTAAAATCACCTTAAATACATTTGAATGTTAATTTATATCATAAGCAGCATAAATGGTAAGTCAGTATCCCTTGCTATGAAAAAAAGCGATCGTTAACATCTGTTGAGCGCTAGCATTCGCATTCAGCGCTCGGCTAACCTAGGTGCTAGCATTCTTACCACTTCAAGGCCGGAAACTGAAGCATGGCGAGGTGGTTACAGGCCCACCAGCACAGAGCTGGAGAGGAGGGCCGGCGCTCGAGCGCCCTGCAGGCGAGCTCCACGCATCTCTACATTGGAGTTAACTAAAAATCAAGACAAGGAAAGCCCAGCTGGATAGATAATTCTCGCTGGATCTTACAGCCGCCGGACCGGGAGGCCTGCGGTAAAGGGAGACGAGCAGCTCGTGCACAGTAGCCCCGCGCTGAGACGAGGACATAGGGCGACTAGAAGGGACAATGAGAAGGGGTGGCGGGCTCTCCTGGCCGTGCGCCGTCGCCCCGCTCCTCGCCCATGGGCGCCGGGCACCTGCGGGAAGGGCGGAGAATCGCCGCTCCTTCCCCGCCGCGCCCTCTCCCCGCCTCCTTCCCGAGCGACTCCAGGCCTCCCTCACCCGACGGTCGCGACCCCTCAGGCTTTGCCGCTCGGAAACCGAGGTTCCCCAAGGGCGGAGGCGCCCGCGGGCCCCAGACTGCGAAGGTTAGGCGAGCGCGCTCCCGGCCGTGCGGCGGCCCCTCGGGTTTCCCGGAAGCTCGGCGCGGGGGTGGCACCACAGTGCCCAGAGACGCCGCCGTGTCCCGGGCATCCCCGCCCCGCAGCGAGAGCTGCCGAGGCTACGCAGGGGCCTAGGTGAGCGCGCCGGCGGCGGCGGCGGCGGCTGGGAGGTGTTCCCACCGATGCCCGGTGCGGACAGGGACGCGCCTGGCCTCGAACCCGGGGCGCCAATTCCCGCGGGAGCTGACCGCACGGCTTGGTACGCAGAGGGCTGCGGTCCCTGCCCCCGCCGCACCGCAGTGACGGTGTTGTGGTTGTGCGCTTAGGTGGCGCCGCTGGGCGACAGCCGGCGGGGGTGGGAGAGGGGGAGCGGCGGCCCCTGTTACTACCCGCGCGGAGGCCCGGGGCCGGGACTTTTATTCTGACACGGCAGGCGCCAGGCTCTGCTTAGTCATGGTGACCTGCGCGCTCCGCGCCGCCTCCCCCCGCGCGCAGCGATGGAGGCGCCGGGGCCTGGGCGACGGAGGCGGAGCCCGATCGCGGCCATGGCGGGGTGAGTGAGCGGCCTGCGCTCCGGCTGCGGGCGCTGCGGGCCGGCGGCGCCCCTGCCGGGGGGCCGGGGACTCGGCCTCGCGGGCCCGGTCGCCTCGGGGTTCCCGTGTGACCCCGGAAGGCCAAGAGGGCGCGATTCGAGTTTTATCCTTTGGTTGGACGGCACGACTCGCAGGGTGGCCCGGGAACGACGCAAGCCGGACGAGAGCCCCAGGGAGCGCCGCTCGGACGGAGCCCCGGGGACCCTGGGGCGTTGGGGGGCTTGGTCTGCGTCCTGGGGTTGGCAAGAGGCCGCGGTGGGGTTACTTCCTCCGTTCTCCAGGCCTCGGTGGCGGCTCAGGCGGGGCATGCGCAGTCCCCCACCGAGTGCTGTGTGAGGCGAAGTGCCCAGGGGGCACCATTGACCGATTGGTCAAAGACCAAAAGGCAGACCCGGGCCTTGGCTGGGGAGAGATGGCCAAGGGGTGCTCTGGGCCGGGTGAAGGAGGATGTTCTGGTAGGGATGTGGCGTGGGCAGTGAGCCAGCCATATGCTTACTGACTCTGGTGCGGTGCCAAGCCCCAGGCTGGACGTAAGAGTGGCACATGTGAGGATGGGCACAACCTGATCTACACAAGGCTCCCTGCCCTCTGAAGCACTGGGGCGGAGGGCCAGAGGGAACAGGTCAGCCCTCAAAAAGCAAGCAAAGCAGCTTATTTCAGTTTCTGAGAAGTGATGAAAATAAAGCTGGGAGGTGTCTCTGAGCTGAGCCCCAGAAAGATAAGATAGAGAACCCGGGGGTTCTCTTGCAGATCCATCCCTCTTCTCCCTGCAAGACCTTTCAAAACACAACTCCTGCTTCAGCCTTCCAGACTGCACAGGTTCCATGGAAACCCTCCTTTCTTAGCTGTCCATTATCTGTCTTTACACTTCTCCCTGATTCTCCAGATTGTCTCTCTCATTCTGCCTCTGAGCCTCTGCACTTACTGTTTCCTCTGCCTGGACTGATGACTCCCACCCCTATCCCTTTGCATATGTTCATCCTTCTTGTCTCAGCTCCAACAGAGGACTAGACTACCTGATTTAAAGTCACTCTGTCTCAATGCTGTAGTCATTTTCTTCATGATCTCAATTTCTACTTAACTCTTGCTTATTTATGGCCATCACTGCTCTGTCCCTGGGGCCTAGAACAGTGCCTGTCACACAGTAGATGCTCAATAAATGTTGGTGAGGTGAATGCAGAAATGAGCTGGACACACTCTAGGAAGGGAAGGTCCATCAGACAGTTGGAACAGAGTGAGCAAAGGGAAGAGGTGGGCAGGGGCTCACCTCAAAGCTTTGCAGGCCATTGAGTTCGGCTTTATTCTTTGTGTTATGGGGAGTTGTATGGAGATTCTGAGCAAGATGGGGACATCATCTGACATATTTTAAGGTGGACCCTTGGGCTGGTGAGGCCATGGGACACTTAGCGAACATAAGTGGATACTGCTTCACCTGGGCTTTGCAAGGAAAGCTGGTCTAGAAGTCACTTTATCTTTTAAAAAAAAAAAAAAAAAAGGAGGCCTGGCCCCAGGCCCTGCCCCCAGCCCTCTGCTCTCCCTCCTCCAGGCCCCTGAGTGCCAGTGGTGGTGTGGTCCCTTGTCACCTGGAACCCCATGCAGCCGGAACCCAGGCCTAGCGGGGCTGGGGCCCGCACCCGATTTCTGCCCCTGAGGTCACAGTGCCCTGAAGGGGCAGGGGACACGGTGATGTACGCCTCCACCGAGTGCAAGGCTGAGGTGACTCCCTCCCAGCATGGCAACCGCACCTTCAGCTACACATTGGAGGACCACACTAAGCAGGCCTTTGGCATCATGAATGAACTGCGGCTCAGCCAGCAGCTGTGCGATGTCACGCTGCAGGTCAAGTACCAGGACGCGCCCGCTGCCCAGTTCATGGCTCACAAGGTGGTGTTGGCCTCATCCAGCCCTGTCTTTAAGGCCATGTTCACCAACGGTCTGCGGGAGCAGGGCATGGAGGTGGTGTCAATCGAGGGCATCCACCCCAAGGTCATGGAGCGTCTCATCGAGTTTGCCTACACAGCCTCCATCTCCATGGGCGAGAAGTGCGTGCTCCATGTCATGAATGGCGCTGTCATGTACCAGATTGACAGCGTCGTTCGCGCCTGCAGTGACTTCCTGGTGCAGCAGCTGGACCCCAGCAATGCCATTGGCATCGCCAACTTTGCCGAGCAGATCGGCTGTGCCGAGCTGCACCAACGTGCCCGCGAGTACATCTACATGCACTTTGGGGAGGTGAGTGAGGGGAGGGGACATGGAGCAGGGCTGCACAGGTGGTTATCACTGTCTCCCTTTGAGATATGAAGGGTCAAGGCACTGGAGCTGGAGAAAAATGGGGCTCCGAGCTCCATCTGAGGCAAGTGAGGTCTTCATGGGTATCTGGGCTCCCTGGTTTCTCTGGGGTCTAGGGTAGGGACAGAGTGCAGTGAACATGACAACAGCTCAACCCCGGGGTGTGCAGAGCAGGGCCCAACATTTCAGGCAGTCAGAAAATGATGGTTGAACACCCCTGACATGCTGCTGACCACTAATGTGACCCTTAGGTGTTTATTTATTTATTTATTTAGGTTCACTCAGTTCCAGCCTTGTTTTCTGGGTTTTGTTTTCATTTTTAAGTGGAGAAAGAGATATAATAATAAGTGCTTATTGAAACCTTGCTGTGGGCCAGCCTCTATTCTAAGTGATTTCCATCCTTTAAATCACTTCATCTTCCCAACTATCCCAGGAGGAAGTATGCTTTAGAGGGCATTCCTGGTAATACTCAAAGCCCTCTTGCAGTGGCTGGGACCAGCCTGGGTGGATACTAGTCTGGTCTCCATTTCTTTCCTTCCCTCTACACCACAGTTGCCTGGAGCTCTGGCATTAGTCCTAGGGCTGATAGCTAACAAGAAGGTTGTCTGTGAGTAGAATTCTCCCACTGTCCAGCATGGTGTTTGTTTCAAGGGGTTGCATGGGCTTGGGGCACTAGAACGCTGATGACTGCTGATATGGTGTGGCCAAATTATTTGTATAGACAGACCAGTGCCCGACAGGAAAGATTTGCCTGGGGTCCTGTATGCCCTAGGAGTAGCCTTGATATGAGGTAGATACTCATATAATCCCCTTTTACAGAGAAAGAAAATGAAAGCATGGAGCATTTCAGATATTTGCCCAAAGTCACCCAGTTATTAATAAAAAGTAGTGGGCCAAAATTACAACTCAGGCTGCTTTCTTCAGAGCTGGTACTTTTTTTTCTAGAGTATTCTGTTGTTATTCCTTTTTGCTTTTAGTCAATCTGCCCATTTGAAAAAGTAATTTAATTTTTTTTTAATTTTTTATTCTTTTTAATTAATTTTATTTATTTATTTATTTATTTATTTATTTTGACAGAGGAGAGAGAGAGGGAGAGAGATACAGAGGCAGAGAGAGAACTGAACTAGGGGAGCTCCCAGTTCAGCATATGGTTCCGCACGGGCTGGGGCCTGGATTCGATCCTCGGTCCCCGGCGCTGCAAAGTGAGTGCCTACCCCACTGAGCCATCCCGGCTTCCCCTTAATTTTTTTTTTTAAAGGTAAGTTTCTTTATAGTTCAAGCAGGAAATGATACAAAAGGATACATGGTACATTATGTCTTTGTCTATTTACCCGAGTAGATATGTACTACATGCCTGACATGTAGTATTAATTCATTTAATCCTCACAACCTATGAGGTTCATACCATTCAAGAAGAAACAGATTGTCAAAGGCAGGTCGAGTGACTTGTCGAAGGTCATACTGCCAATTGAGGGGCTGGGGGAAACAGGAGTCAGCATGTCACACTAATGCCCTCTGCAGGTGGCCAAGCAAGAGGAGTTCTTCAACTTGTCCCACTGTCAGCTGGTGACTCTCATCAGCCGGGATGATCTGAATGTGCGCTGCGAGTCCGAGGTCTTCCATGCCTGTATCAACTGGGTCAAGTACGACTGCGAGCAGCGACGCTTCTACGTGCAGGCGCTGCTGCGTGCCGTGCGCTGCCACTCGCTCACACCCCACTTCCTGCAGATGCAGCTGCAGAAGTGTGAGATCCTGCAGTCGGACTCCCGCTGCAAGGACTACCTGGTCAAGATCTTCCAGGAGCTTACCCTGCATAAGCCCACACAGGTGATGCCTTGCCGGGCGCCCAAGGTAGGCCGGCTCATATATACCGCCGGTGGCTACTTCCGCCAGTCACTCAGCTATCTGGAGGCTTACAACCCCAGTGATGGCACGTGGCTCCGCTTGGCGGACCTGCAGGTACCTCGTAGCGGCCTGGCAGGCTGTGTGGTGGGTGGGCTGCTGTACGCTGTGGGTGGCCGGAACAACTCACCCGATGGCAACACTGACTCCAACGCCCTGGACTGCTACAACCCCATGACCAACCAGTGGTCACCCTGTGCCCCCATGAGTGTGCCACGCAACCGAATTGGGGTTGGGGTCATCGATGGGCACATCTATGCTGTTGGTGGCTCTCATGGCTGCATCCACCACAACAGTGTGGAGAGGTGAGTGGCAGGGCTGGGAGGGGGGTGGGTTCTGAGGGTCCTGCTACTAAGAGGTCCCATGCCATTGGCATCTGGGGATTCTCTCTTTGTTGAGTGCCTATCTTTGCATCATGCTTTGAGAGAGTAGAGGCTTCAAAGTGAAGCTGAACTCCTGGGAGATGTATGGTTGTGACCTTGGCTGATGTGTCTGGGGCTGGGAACTGCTTACAGGGCCATCACAAAACCATACATCTCCTTTGTACAGATTTGGGAAAAGTTCCATCGGTTTGAAGTTGTAATGTGCTAATTTTGTTAAAGCATGACTCCTCACTGCTTTCTGCCCAGAAATGGTTGTAATAAATAGATGTATGAGGTCTGCTATATGGAAGGTGCCCCCTTAGATGTGGTGTCCTTGTGCAGTGCACAACCTGCATAACTGTACATATAGTGACTCTGTGTTTACAGGCCAAGCATTTTGAGCTTTTAGCTTTTGTTTGGCCTAGTCCTCTGCCTTCTCCTTCCAGATGTGCAATCTAGGATATAGTTCTCACCTGGAGAACTTGTTAAAACAAACTCCCCAGCCCATTGCTGGAGATGCCGGAGATCTGCTATTGGTGGGTGGGTTTGGAGCAAGGCTGGGGGATGGGAGTTTTAAATAAATACCTCAGAGGTTTCTAATGCATGTAATCTGTGAATAGAATGATGATATGTATGATGTATCGCCCTCAGTAGGCCACTTTCAAGGAAAAAAAGGGGGAAGCCAGGATGGCTCAGTGGGTTAAGCGCTCACTTTGCAGCCCCAGAGTCTGAAGATTGAATCCCTGCCCCGGCCTGTGCGGACCCATATGCTAAACTGGGGTGTGGCCTCCAGTTCGATTCTCGCTGGGGTGAGCTTCCCATGTGGGAGGTCCCCAGTACGGCCCCCAGCTCATGGAGGCATGCCTCCCATGAAGGGTCAGGTGGCCCCCAGCTTGGTTCCTTCCTGCCTTGTGCGGCCCCCTGCCCACCTGTGTGGAATGAAACTATGTCGAAAAATTGTGGAATGAAACTATTGTCGAAAAACTGCTGACATGGAGACTGCTCTGGGCCCTCCCCCTTCTCTCTCTGTCTCTGTCTTTCTCTTTCTGTCAAAAAACAATAAATCTTTTAAAAAAATTAATAAAAAGAAAAAGAAAAAAAGGGACACTATTAAGTACTCCAGGAGAACAGGCATGAACTAGAAGTGCCCAGACCCATCTTGGAGCATGACACTGAGAAAAACCAGGCTGGTTGTTGGAGTTGGGGTTCTCGTGTCTGAGAGGCCTGAGCCAGACCCCGCTGTACTGCTTCTTCAGTGACCCTGGACATACCACTTCCCTCCTGTGTGCCTCCACCTTGTCATCTGTGAAGGGGGATGGACAATAATGAGGACTACTGGCCCCACCCTGCTAGGTGGGGCATTGGTGAGATAACACACATAGTAGCACAGGGTCTGGCAGTGATGTGATGGAGCCACTGGGATCCCAACAGAGCATGTGACCCTGAGCCCCGACAGCTGTGAGCCTCAGTTTCCTCATCTGGAAAATGGAGCCTGATAAAGTGCATGTTGGAGAACAATTGTGAGGATTAAAGCGTTCAAGTACATAAGGAGCTAGTAGAAAATAGTGTTTCTTGAAGGTCAGCTATGATTGCTGTTATCATTGCTATTCTGCCCTTGCAGGTATGAGCCAGAGCGGGATGAGTGGCACTTGGTGGCTCCAATGCTGACTCGAAGGATCGGGGTAGGAGTGGCTGTCCTCAACCGTCTGCTCTATGCAGTTGGGGGCTTTGATGGGACGAACCGCCTCAATTCAGCGGAGTGTTACTACCCAGAGAGAGATGAGTGGCGAATGATCACACCTATGAACACCATCCGAAGCGGGGCAGGTGGGCAGGGGCTGCAGGGAGGGGACCATGGAGGAACATCCTCCCAGCCCCAGGAGTGAAACTTGGCTGGGTCTGGGTGAGGCCTCCTGTTTCCACCTTAAAAACCCCTGTGACATACACAGGAAAGCTCGATTCTAACAGGATCCAAGCTCCTTTCTCCCGGCTTTGTTTCTAAAGGATCCCTCAGAAGAAGGAGGGGGGAAGGGCCCCCCAATGAGGTGGTGGCTGGGGCCCTCCCGAGGCCAGGGCCCAGTGTCACCCTCTCTACATATTGTGGTTTAGGAGTCTGTGTCCTGCACAACTGTATCTATGCCGCGGGGGGATATGACGGTCAGGACCAGCTGAACAGTGTGGAACGCTATGACGTGGAGACAGAAACGTGGACTTTCGTAGCTCCCATGAAGCATCGGCGAAGTGCCCTGGGGATTACTGTGCACCAGGGGAGAATCTATGTTCTCGGTGAGACCCTGGGAGTGGGAACCTGAGTAGAAAGGACTAATTAATAACTTCATCTTTTGGGGGCAGGCTCAAATCCCAGTAGGAAGGTTTCTTGTGGTTTCTTTCTCCTCTTTCTCTTTCCTGCTCTTGGAAGCACTGACCAACCATCCCCTCTGCTCTCACTGCAGGAGGCTACGATGGTCACACATTCTTGGACAGTGTGGAGTGCTATGATCCAGACACAGACACCTGGAGTGAGGTGACCCACATGACATCCGGCCGGAGCGGGGTGGGTGTCGCCGTTACCATGGAACCCTGCCAGAAGCAGATTGACCAGCAGAACTGTACCTGTTGAGCCATTTTGGTTTCTTAGAGGGAAAATGGTCTCATTGAGATTGTCATTTTTGTACACAAACAGGGACAAAGGAAAAGGGACAGAGCAAATGCTTGTCCTCATGGATGGGAGGCTGGGATGCCTCAGTGTTAAAATGACAACTTGAGAGAAGGCCAGAGTGGGAACCCATGAGCACATCAATGTCATTCTAGGACTGTCCAAGACAGCGTGCCTGGGAAGGGGGTTGGGGAAGGGTGGGCTTCCAGGAGAGAAACCCCCACACCCACTACCCCAAGACTAAGCCTGGGTCCTACACCAGCAGCCGCCATCTCCCTTTAGAATGAAAGCAGGTGCTGAGGTCAGTCTGGTTTTTGTTCTCTGCGTCTTTGTAATTGGTCCCTGAAGGC
Organism: Craseonycteris thonglongyai; assembly: GCA_004027555.1. Classification (NCBI taxonomy): domain Eukaryota; kingdom Metazoa; phylum Chordata; class Mammalia; order Chiroptera; family Craseonycteridae; genus Craseonycteris; species Craseonycteris thonglongyai. The sequence continues at coordinate 17,860 of PVKE010022291.1, forward strand.
CTGGGAAGGAGCCAATTGAGGCCTTTGAAGCCCTTCTGGAGGTAGGGACCCTGGGATGGGCCTGTGCATAGAAACCACTGGATATCTCTGCCCTGGATTGGACAGTCATCTTGTTGATAAGTAACCCTGTAACTTTCCAATGAAAATAAAGAACAAACTAACTAGTGTCTTCCACCAGTCTCTCAGCTGGAGGTCTCAAACCCAGGACTTTTCTCCTGAAATGCACTCAAGTCTTTGATTTAGGGCTTGAATTTAAACCAGTTTGTTATCACTGCCCATGGTCTCTTGATATGTAGGGCATGTTTCTCCTCATAGGCAAGCCACACAGGGCTCACTTTGTCTATCACTTTCGGCTGCTTTGAAGACAGTGCCCTAACTCCTGACATCTCCCAGGGCTTCCCAAGGTTAATTTCATAGGTACACAGTTTATATTTAAGGCAAACGATCCCCAACATGCCATCAAATTTGATGAAAATCTATCTGACCATCTTAATGGGCTTCAATAACACAGACTGAGCCTTTTCTTTTATTGAGGTGACTGAGTATTAAAAAGACAAAAGTTGAGGAAGCCAGGATGGCCCAGTGGGTTAAGTGCTCGCTTTGAAGCCCCAGGGACAGGATGGAATCCCAGCCCCGCCTGTGTGGACCCATATGCTGAACTGGGATTTGCTTCCCATGCAGGAGGCCCCCAGTTCGGTTCTTGCTCCCCCAGTTCAGCCCTTGGTTTGAGGGGGTGTGCCTCCCAGGCAGAAGCCCCCAGCCCAGTTCCTGCCCTGCTCAGCCCCCGCCCACCTGTGTGGAACAAAATCATGTTGAAACTGATGATGTACAACTATGGAGACTGCTCTGGGCCCTCCCCTTTCTCTCTGTCTCTCCATCTCTGTCAAAAAAAAGAAAAGAAAAAAGTGTTCTTGGGAAATTTTTTAGGCAAAGGTCTCAATAGCCTAATCTCTTCTGAACAATCTGTGAAGGCAGGAAGTGGTCCAGATCTTTTCTTCTTCCAATCTATTCATGTTGGAGGAGGAGGGTGGGGAAAAGAAAAATGAAATCATTGGCTTTTCCACATAGTTCCACTGCACAGGCGGGCGTGGGGCTGCACAGAGCAGGAACCGGGCCAGGGTCCCACCCCAGTGAGAACTGAACTGGGGGCACTCCCCAGCCCAGCACATGGGTCCACATGGGCCGGGATTCAATCCCCATTCCCCAGGGCTACAAAGTGAGCACCCAACCCACTGAGCCATCCTGGCTCCCCCCCATTCTCCTTTTTTTTTTTTAAAGATGTATTTTATTGTTTTTGACAGAGAGAGAGACAGAAGGGGGAGGGCCCAGAGCAATCTCCATCATTATATATGTCATCAGTTTTCAACATGGTTTCATTCCACACAGATGGGCGGGAGCTGGGTAGGGGGCCACCCCCATGGGAGGCACACCCCCATGAGCCAGGGGTCGAACCAGGGTGGGTAAGAACTGAACTGGGGGCCTCCCACATGGGAAGCACACCTCAGTTCAGCATATAGGTCTGCACAGGCCAGGGCCAGGATTTTGATCCGTGGTCCCTAGGGCTACAAAAGCAAGTGCTTAACCCATTGATCCATTCTGGCTTCCCTCTGTTCTTGTCCAAGGTTTTTATGGAAAAAGGAAATCTATGTTGGCTGCATTGAATGGCTAAGGGAGAACTAGGAATTGTAAACTTAACATCTGGATAGCCTTTTAGCATTTATAAAGTACTTCTACACGTTATTTAGTGCTCTGAGCTAGGAAGGGCAAGCTGATTTATTTACAGATGGGAAGCAGATATTCAGGGAGGTGACTTGCCCAAGGTCACATGGCAACAAAGTGATTGAATTCAGAATTGACCTGTGTAGTACATCAAAGCAGCCATTCTCAGTCACAACACACTGTACCACTGTGTTTGTGAGAATGGATAGTAAAGAGGTCCCATGGGGTCAATGTGTACAGCAGTGAAAGTGCAGGAAAAGGCAATCTAATCTAGAGTCAGAGGATTTACACATAATGCTGTGGCTGGAAGCCGTGCCGTCTACCCCAGAGTCAAGAGTCATTTCCTTTCAGAGAGGTTAGAGGCCTGGTCTTTCTTTTATTTTTAAGATTTATTTTATTGTTTTTGACAAAGACAGAGAGAAGGGGGAGGGACCAGAGTAGTCTCCATGGTTGTATGTCATCAATTTTTCAACATGGTTTCATTCTACCCAGGTGGGCGGGGCCACACAGGGCAGGAACTAGGCTGGGGGCCTCCTGCATGGGAGGCATGCCCCTTGAACCAGGGACCCAACTGGGGAGCAAGAACCAAATTGTGGGCCTCCTGAATGGGAAGAACACCCCAGTTCAGCACATGGGTCCACAGGGGCCAGGGCCGGGATTCGATCCTCAGTCCCCAGGGCTGCAAAGCGAGCGCTTAACCTGTTGAGCCATCCGGCTTGCCCTAGAGGCCTGCCTGGTCTTGAGGTCAGGCTTAGCTGATTCAGAAAAGTAGTTTAGGTATCAGCAGTCAGATGAACAGTTTCTTATCTGCAAAAATGGTACTTGGACACCTATTAGGCAGTAGGCCCTGTGTGAGCTGTTGGACCAACAAAGGTGAGCATTTACATTCACTTTCTAATTCCACAAAAACAACTCTTCTTTTTTTTAGTCCTTACTCTCTTAGGCATTGGGGCTATTGCAGTGAACAAGCCCAAAATGATCCCTGCCCTCATGGAAATTACAGCCTTGCAAGGGAGAAGGGTGACCAACTCATCCTGGGTTGGCTGGGACTTTCCCAGTTTGAACACTGAAAGGCCAGCATCCCAAGAGCCCCTCAGTCCCAGGTAAATGGACTATTGGTCACTCTCCAGTTAAGCTAGATGCTGAAGCAATATTACAAGATGCTGAGTGACAAGCAGATGAGGGTCACAGTTAAAGTCACATTTAAAAAAAAAGATTTATTTTATTTTAAAGAAGGTAAAAGAGAGAGAGAGAAGGGGGAGGGCCCAGAGCAGTCTTCATAGTTGCACATCATTAGTTTTCTACATAGTTTCATTCCACAGGTGGGTGTGGGGCTGTGCAGGGAAGGAACTCACAGGGGCGTTGGGAGGGGCTTCTGGGAGGCACACCCCTGAGAGCCAGGGGCCTCCCACATGGTAAGAATGCCAGGGGCAGGAGCTGAACTGGGGGCCTCCCGCATGGAGCTCACCCTGGTGAGAACTGAACTGGAGGCACACCCCAGGTCAGCATATGAGTCCGCACAGGCTGGGATTCGATCCTCAGACCCTGGGGTTGCAAGACAAGCACTCAACCCACTGAGCCATGCCGGCATCCTTGAAAGTGTTTTAAGAAACAATGCTATTGAAGGCTAAGAAGTTCAGAAAGATAGAGACCTTCAAATACCCACTAGATTTGGTGATGGGGAAGTAAACTTGAGAACCATTTCGGAAGATTTGTGAGGGCAAAGCAATAGATGACTTTGATAGTTTTTGAGCGCTTCCTTAGAAAAGGCAATTGTTGAAACAACACTGAGTCAGTGAAGGAAGCTGAGGAAGTGGACATCTCTTCTGAGACATTTGGGTGAGGCAGAGGAAGATGGGATGATATCTAGAGACGAAGGAAGAGTTAGGGCAGGGAGTGTGTTTTTGAGTTCTGCTGTTGAGATTCAGAAGACAGAGCATGTTTATAAGCTGAGGGGAAGTCCTGTATAAAAAAAGATAACAGGGAAAGCCAGGATGGCTCAGCAGGTTAAGCACTGGCTTTGTAGCCCCAGGGACTGAGGATTGAATGAATCCCTGGCCCTGGTCCATGCAGACCCGTACGCTGAATTGGGGTGTGCTTCCCATGCAGGAGGCCCCCAGTTCAGTTCTTGCTCCACCCCCATTCAGCCCCTGGCTAGAGGGGACATGCCTCCCATGTGGGAGGCCCCCAACCCCATTCCCGCCCTGCACGCCACCCACACACACACCTGGGTGGAACAAAACCACGTCAAAAAACTGATGATGTACAACTACGGAGATTGCTCTGGTCCCTCCCCCTTCTCTCTGTGTCTGTCAAAAACAAGAAAATAAATCTTAAAAAAATTTTTTTTTAATAATTAAAAGAGATAAAGATGAAAATGAAATCCAGGATGGACTCATAGTGGTGGTGAGTAACTCCCCACTCTCTAACTGGAAGATGTCTAAGGCAACTTTCAGCTCTGTGAAGGACACTGTAGTTCTGGATGGACAGAGTCCCTTGCTTTATACAATACAACGTGCCTTCAAGTCAAAGAATATCTTCTGCCTTGGGAGTATATTCTGGTTTTTAAATATAAATGTTAGTGGAAATATATATTACAGAAGATAGAATTTAAGAAAAAAAATATAAAAGAATACACTAGAGTCAACAGGCTAGACTTGAGACCTATATCTGGCACTTTGTGCAAGTCTCTGTGCCCCATTTTATTCCCTTTTTACATTCCTCATCTGTAAAATGGGGATAATAACAGTACCCAGCATCTGGCAAACACTGTAATAATATAAATGTAGTGTTCTTGACTAGGAATGAGAAAAGTACTGGAAACCTGAGATGCTAACATTAATCTGAATTATCAAGTTTGTTATAAAATGATAATGGGGGAAGCTGGGATGGCTCAGTGGGTTAAGCGCTCACTTTGCAGCCCCAGGGACTGAGGATCGAATCCTGGCTCTGGACCGTGCAGACCCATATGCTGAACTGGGGAGTGCCCCCAGTTCAGTTCTCACCGGGTTGAAGACCCCAGCCCAGTTCCTGCCCTGTGCAGCCCCACTCCCACCTGTGGAATGAAACTATGTGGACAAACCAATGATGTGCAACTATGGAGACTGCTCTGGGCCCTCCAGCTTCTCTGTCTCTGTCTCTCTGTCAAAAACAGTAAAAATAAATTAAAAAAAAAATGATAGTGATAACATTTAATGGCCTTAGAGCTTTTTACCTGCATTACTTTTAATTCCTCTCTGGCTCTCATTACTTGTGAAAAACGGGTGTTTCCACCAACCCACCTGTCTTATTTTATAACGGTTTTGTAGCTCCACAAGATAGGACTGATACGGGTCTAAAAGGAGTATAACACCCTCTTGTGGGCCTCTTCATGGAAAGAGGAACTACTTCCAGAGAAGCAAAGTTAGAAAAGAAACAAGATTAGATAAGTCCCAGGGTGTAGAATGCACTTGACTTTGGTTTGTTGTTCTTCTTCTTATTTTTTTCTGGTTTAGCGAGAGAGTTTATTAGAAATGGCCGAGAAACCGCCGGGCTGACACCAAGAGAGGGAAAGATGGTGTCAGCCTGTTCTTATTTTTTTTTTTTTTTTTATCTCTTCACATTTATAGAGAGAAATTATCTTTTTGTCTTCAGTGCATAGTTATTTCTATTCTACTTTTTGACAGATAGAGAGACAGAGACAGAGACAGTTAGAGAACCGAACTGTGGGAACTCCCCAGTTCAGCACGTGGGTCCTGCCTGGGCCGGAGCCGGGATTCGATCCTAGGTCCTCATGGCCTCAAAGCGAGCGCTCAACCCGCTGAGCCGTCCCGGCTTTCCCCCCTTATTTTTAAAAGATTAATTTTTGTTTTTGTTTTTGTTTATTGTTTTTGAAAGAGAGAGAGAGATACAGAGACAGAGAGAGAACTGAACTGGGGGCACTCCCCAGTTCTGCACATGGGTCCACACGGGCTGGGGCCTGGATTCGATCCTGGGTCCCCGGTGCTGCAAAGTGAGCGCTTAGCCCACTGAGCCATCCCAGCTTCCCTAAAGATTTACTTAAAAAAAAAAAAAAAAAAAAATTTTTTTTTTAAAGATTTGTTTTTGACAGAGACAGAGAGAAAGGGGAGTTCCCAGAGCAGTCTCCATGGTTGTACGTCATCATCAGTTTTCAACATAGTTTTGTTCCACACAGGTGGGCGTGGGCCGTGCAGGGCGAGAGGCGAACTGGGGGCCTCCCACATGGGAAGCTCACCCCAGTTCAGCACATGGGTCCACACGGGCCGGGGCCAGGATTCTACCCTCGGTCCCCGGGGTGCAAAGTGAACGCTTAACCTGCTGAGCCATCCTGGCTTTCCCTTGATAAATATTTTAAGGTAGCTTTCAGGCATGTCCTACCTGAGGCCCAGGACAGCTTCGAATGAGGCCCAACACAAATTCCTAAAACATTGTGAGATTTTTTTTTTTTTTATGACCTTTGTTTTAGCTCATTAGAAATTGTTGGGAAAGCCGGGATGGCTCAGTGGGTTAAGCGCTCGCTTTGAAGCCCCAAGGACCGAGGATCGAATCCCGGCTCCGGCCCAGGCAGACCCACATGCTGAACTGGGGTGTGCTTCCCGAATGCGGTGAGGCCCCCAGTTCAATTCAAAAAAGAAAAAAAAAAAAAAATTGTTAGTGTATTTTATGTGTGACCCAGGGAAGCCAAATGGTTGGACACCATTTAGATCCTCCCTGCAGCTCCCATTTTAGGAGAAACAGCCCTAGTTCCTTAAATGATTTCTCATGTGACATGTGACATGGTGAGTTCCTTTATCAAACTAGTTTCACTCCTCTCCCACCACCTTTCCACCAACACTTCAAGGGTGATCCGAATCTTGTCTTCCGGTCTCCCCAGTTGGGATCCATGTGTTCTGCTCCCAGTTGTCTCAACAATGTGCCTGGAACATGGTAGTCACTGAAGAATTTGTTGTTCCTGCCCTAACTCTTCACAGGGGAGTGCAGGAGGCGGCTTTGGGACTTCTGTGTATGGGAACCACTGACGTCCTGCAGCGGTGCACCTCAAATTAAAAGGAAGAGGGGGATGATGGGTCATTTCAGGGTGTGGGGATGGCAATGATAGGAAAACATAAGGAGAGGGGGGTACTGTCAGACCCCTTCTCTGGAACAATACTGGGGTCCTCTTAGAAAGTGAAAAAGACATCGGAGGGGACCACTCTGCAAGAGGGGGTGACGCCACGGTCCCCCTCAGGAAGGATGCTGGGGTCCCATCAGGGAGGGTACTAAGACCAGGATTCCTTCAGGAAGGGCAGTCAACGCTAGCGTGCCTTAACTAGTGGGGACGACTCTGAAGTCACTCTCAGGAGGAAGAGATGATGCTAGGTCAGGTTCATTTCAGGAGGGAAAGAGGACGCCGGAGTCCTCCTCGGGAAAGGTGGACGTCTCAGGGGGCCACTCTAGGGCAAAGGGGGGTGACTTCCGGGGTTCCCCTCGAGAAGTGGGAAATGATACCGGGGTATTCTCAGGAAAGGGATGACTGCGGGATCCCCCTTAGAAAGTGAGAATGACTCTGGGATCACTCTCAGGAAGAGTGTGACACCAAGGTTCCCTCAGCCGCCAGAAGGTTGTTGTAACTGCCGTGGTCCGGCCTCCTCGGTTCTGAGTCATTGGGTTCTAAAGACGAAGCGCCCACGCTCCTCATTGGCTGACTTCTCAGCTAATGACAACTATGTCAGCCAATCGCATTGTGGGAGGAAATCTTGTCACGCCTCCTACCCGGTCAGAGCCTGCGCGTCTTTCTGGTCCTGCTGTAGTTCCTCAGTCCCTACCTAGGGGGCGCTCCAGCGCTCGAGCTCCGATCCTGAGCTATTATGTCTGTCACCCGTTTTATAATAGTATCTCTGTCTCTGTCTCTGTCTCTGTCTCTGTCAAAAAACAATTAAAAAAAAAAAAAAAGGAGGGAAAGCCGGGACGGCTCAGCGGGTTGAGCGCTCGCTTTGAGGCCATGAGGACCGAGGATCGAATCCCGGCTCCGGCCCAGGCAGGACCCACGTGCTGAACTGGGGAGTTCCCACAGTTCGGTTCTCTAACTGTCTCTGTCTCTGTCTCTCTCTCTATCTGTCAAAAAGTAAAATAGAAATAACTATGCAC
>PVKE010022292.1:6894-25802 GCA_004027555.1 Craseonycteris thonglongyai
TTTATCTTCAGTGCATATTTATTTCTATTTTACTTTTGACAGATAGAGAGAGAGACAGAGACAGAGACAGCTAGAGAACCGAACTGTGGGAACTCCCCAGTTCAGCATGTGGGTCCTGCCTGGGCCGGAGCCGGGATTCGATCCTCGGTCCTCGTGGCCTCAAAGCGAGTGCTCAACCCGCTGAGCCGTCCCGGCTTTCTCCTTTAGTTCATTTTTTAAGACCATATTCATTGCCTATATTAATGTTTCTTAGATGTGTAGATTTCATTGGTTTATGTGAAAATCATTACATTATTATTTTTCTCATTCTTTATGATCCTCATATCTCTATGAAAATTTCTTCGATGCTTTGTGAACTTGTGTTTGGGAGCCACTAGACTGTACCTTTGTGATTACCTGGCTCAGCCAAGAGTTTTATCATGAATAGATTAATTACAGGATAAGGTAAAAGACTTTGTTCAGTGTAGAGTAAAACCTTGATTATCTGGCACAATTCAGTCCTCCCACATTGCATTGTAATCAGAAGTAATACCTATTTATGCCTGTAGTTAGGAAAATGCAATTTACCTTTGATAATCTTTACCAGGAATATGTTTAGGTCCACAAGATGGCAGTATTACCTTATAAAGGTAAACAAGGCAGCGAAGAGCAGGATTGCCTGGTTTTCCAGTGCAAATAAAAGATACTTTTGAATGCATCTTGAAAGCTCATGGTCATTGATGAAGTATGAAAGACAGTGATACTGAAGGCAAGAGAACATCTGAGGTGAAAGTTGCTAATTCAGTAAATGATTAAGTAAAAAATAGTAATCATGTCCTGTTATAGGAAATCTTTCTCCCTTTTACTTCTACTTTCTACTCTTATGAGGAAGTAGTAAACATCAAGAAAATAAATTTTATAAAATGCCCTGAAGTCCACCATATTTAGTCCAGTATCTCATACCGTTCACATTTATAGCATAGAAATAATGTGTTAATTACTTAATGTTCAGTAATGACCCCAGTTATTGAGGCAGCATTCGATTATCTCATTTACTGAGGAGTATAACATATTTTAGAAAGATTTTTACAAGTTAAAACATTTGGAATTAAAAGTTTAACCCTCAGTTATTCAGAATACCACCTGCTATGCTTTTTTTTTAAATATATTTTTATTTATTTATTTATTTTTGACAGAGAGAGAGAGAGAGAGAGAGAGAGAGAGAGAGAGAGAGATACAGAGACAGAGAGAGAACTGAACTGGGGGAGCTCTCAGTTCAGCGTATGGTTCCGCACAGGCGGGGGCCAGGATTCGATCCTCGGTCCCTGATGCTGCAAAGTGAGCACTCAACCCACTGAGCCATCCTGGCTTCCCCCCACCTGCTATGCTAATGAACAGATTTCTATATAGATCATTTTAGATCTATATAGAACAGATTTCTATATAGATCATTTCATGAATAATGAAATTCATCTGGATATAAATTGATTTAGTATTACAGAGATAAAAGAAATTATGAGTCATTTTTTTCATATTTGTGATAATGTGTTATATCTTTTTTTACTTGTTTAATAGTTTACTCAGTTCATCAAATGTTTTGAAATCAGTTAATTTCAAATTCAGTCAGTGTTCACACTCACTATTTAATCAAATACTCACAAAAACAACTTATTTTGAATGAAGCAATAACTGTTTTGGATGCTATATTTCAAAGTACAACTGCACACAACTTAATAAGAACTATGAATTCCCTCTGATGCTTAAAAACATTTTCATTGCATCATAGATTACTGTAATTTGAGGTCAAATTTAGTATCTTATTTCCAGTCTGTCTGTTCATTTCCACATTATTTTCTTAGATAATTGTCATAGTTCTATATTAGCCATGGTAACAGAAATTTAAGTGGTACTTACAAGTAAAATGCAGATTCCCAAACCCTATTTGACCATTAGTAATACCTTTTAAGACAACTGCATTTATCAGATTTTAGTGTATCTACTTTCACTTCATTTACTCATTGTCTTGAGTAGGATAAGTAGTCTAAATTAGTGGGATGGACAGCCTTGTAATGGGAATCTTCTATGGAGGGATATTCTTGCCTAGATAGAGGAGGATATTTTATGCAAACTCATCTTGAGAGTGTGGTTTGGTATTTGTTCCACACTGAAACCAAGCTCTTTGTAGTGCATTATTCACTAAACTAGCTTTGCACTAATTTGGTGGGGTTAAAATTATTCCATGTTGTAATAGTTTATTCACTGTAATAATTTTAAGGTATATTGCTCCATTCTCTTAGACTTTAATTTAGCATAGTAGTTAACAATGAACAGGCAACCATAAATTTACTGTACAGGCTTAAAAATGAATATTAAGAAACTGGTATGAATTAACCAAAAGAATATTACTTGGAGTAAATAGGAAAGCGAAGTTATGTGGAAATTTTATCATGCCTTCATGCTATAGCTCATATGAATCTGATTTTGAGAGAGTTCTGAACCTGGGACAAGGTTAGTGCTCAGATAATTCATGCTCTTTCATTCATTTCTAAGGAGGCGGGCAATAGGCCAGTGAAACTGACTTGGAATCAGTTTCATTCAGTTCATGCTCAAACTATTCTCTTGTGCAGACGCTATCATTACTGGCTCTAGTATCTGAGGAGGACAAAGTAATGAAGGAAAGTAACAAGGTCATAGAGGTAGAGAAGGAGAAGCTTGCAAGTGTAGAGAAGTAGGAAGTTGTATTAGTCTTAGTTGAACATGACCCCTTGCTCCCTAGCCTTGATGCTGATAGTTCTGTGAAGACAGTTCACAGCGCTGGGAAACTAGGAGTATCATAACTGACTTTTCTCCTGGTGACTGAAAATACCATTAATTAGTTTAAACTCAGAAGGAGGATGTTCTGGTCCTATTGACTATAGATGCTATACATATAAGACATTTTTAGGAAGAAGAAATGTAGGGAATGAGAGCAGTTTACCACATCTGCTCTTACCAGCCTTAGACTCAAAACCAAAATACAAATAAACAAACAAAAAATCTACGCAAAAAAGGAAAATAATAAAGGTGAAAAAATGTTATTGGAAAAATAACCCAAATGCAAATTCCAGAGGGAGAAGAAAGTTATTTTGAAAGAACTTTGATATACATAGCTATGGTAGTTTGAATGCATATTCAAAGTTAATATGTTTTTTTAAGCTCTCTTTATAAAATTATCTTACCTTACATGAAAATATTCATATGTAAAAGATTTTAGAGGTGTGGCAGATTACCTTTGGAAAACAGTTATTTCTAAAATACTATGTTGTTCTTAATAAATATGAAGAATTCTTTTTTTTTCTTTATTCATATGAAGTACTTGAAAGCATATGATGAAATTCTAATTCTTTTTTTACAAATCATGGTGTTTGATCAACAAAATACATTTAATAATTCTTTGAAAACATTTTAGAATTTTTAGCATTTTTGCTTATGGAAATATATGCCTTTTTCAGAACCAAAATAAAATTTCCATTACTTTTATGTCTAGTTTCCCACTGTTAGGTTATAAATATGGTATACTTGCAGTGTTGTATTTGATTTTCAGAACTTTTTTAGGTAAATAGATAGAAACAAGTTATATAGTAGAGATTTAGGTCACAGTGAAATAAAAAATCAAATGGACAGATTGAATCATATAAAGGTTTAGTATCTTTCAAACAGTATAAATCTATTTCCAAAATCTATATTACATTAATCATATAATTTGTGAACACAGAAATATTCACAGTACTAAATACCTTTTATTTTGTTTGGAATCTTATTCTGAGCATTTTGGAAACAAGTAAATTAGGATAAAATATCAAAATTGATGAGTTTACTGCAGGGTATGAAGACCAGAGTAAATTAGAATTCTGCTCACTAAGTGCCTCAGAGCTTATTCCACCTGACTCATCAAATGAAAAATTCATCAATTAATCCTCTGACAATAACGATATATACACAAAAATCAATCTGGAATTGATTTTTTTTAGTCTGAACATGGAAACCAAGCTTTGACTTATACATAATGTGAAATTTCTCTTGATTTTGACTTTATTATTGAGTATAACAGCTGAAGTGTTCATATAATTATTTGTTCTAAGTCAACTACAAAAGTGGGATTGTTTGAAAAAGGGTGTATGTGCTATGGAGATGATCTGAAGCACTATCCTAGTGAGCTAATAAAGTTGTCACATGCATGTAAGAATACAGCTGATGGGAATCCCTAGAAGGCAGCCAATGGAGAGGGATACTGACCACTAAGCCCTGATCGGAGACCACCCAGGACAGTTAACAGTGAGCTGAGTACTGAGGAAGATCAAAGAAAAAGAAGAGTCGTATACAATAACTCAGATCTCAGCTACCGATTACAAAGAGCATTGTTAAGAGTGTGATTTCTGTGAAATGTATTTCTGTGTGTGTCTGTGCGTGCATGTGTGTGGTGACTAACTCAATAAACAATATAAATTGTGGAAAGTTGAATTTTTTCCTTGTGCTAAACTGCTTTGTCTCTATAGATATAAATGTTTCAGAATGCCTTAAGCATTCAAATGATCTTTTTGCTTTTAATTCAGTAACTCAATGCAGTTCTTCAAGACTTCCAAAGAAGTCTTTTTGAAGCTCTTTTCTATTTAAATGTCTTTTTTATGAGGTGAGTACCACAATAATAAATATCTATATCTATATCTATTGATAGATATAGATAGATATATAGATATTTATCTCAAGAGACTAATCCAGGCCAAATAATAGTGGAGGGTTTTTTTTGGATTATTAAAGAAATCTTATAAAAAATGTGTTCACATATATTACTACAATGGAAAAGAGTTGAAGGTCAAATTGAAATTTACAGTATTCTGAGTCTTTTTACCTTTAAATTAGGAAGTCCCCAAAATTGTTGCTATTGCTCCTAGATTCTTCATTTTCACAATGCAGATTCTACTTTAAATCTTATCAGACTGCACTGGGATGTTCTCTGTATCCATACAGAGAACTTAATATTGCTCTAAATGCTGTAAGTCAGCACACTATAACAAAAAGAAATCCACTCTTCCAATATACAGTGGTGTTAAACAACAAGGAGATGTAAGGGAAATGTTAAGCTAGAGGATTCTGTCAGTATTACTTATCTCACATGTAGTAAATTTTGATGACTGTCTTCTGACTGTGAATTCTTGTAGGAAATGAACATTAAACTGTTTTTTATGTTTTATAGATGTTTAAAAAAACTGAATACATGTGATTCTGAACCTATTAGATTTTTTTCCCTTGTCACAATAGCAGTAAGAAAATTGCAATAGAAATGTCTTCTTGAGTGCATAGCATATGAAATAATGTGTTTTTTCCCTGTAGTTTAGAATGTTAGGTCTCATTCTTTGCATATGCCTTGACAATTATGATTGCTTGATTAAAGAAAGAGCTTTTGTGCTACTTATATGTCACAATAGCAAATGCGTTATATCTGAGCATTATATAAATGTTCTACTTCTGATCAGGTCCGATATATCTAGTGAAACACTAAAGTAGGATAATATGTATTCTTAAGATTTCTTGTTATTAAAACATTTGTGTGGGGGGGGCTCTTTCTAAAAACAATCTGGGAAAATGCTTATTATAAACTAATATACCTAATAAAATACTCTTTGTACACTAGTTTAAAGCATCTTAATTGGTTTAGAACTAATTTTTTGAACATTTTAAGAATCATACTGTAAAAAACACATACATATTATTGAATTTTTAAATAGCATTCATATATACTTTTTCAGCGTTTTGACCTTCAGCATTTTTCAGTCTTTTGTATCAATGCCATTTTCAAGGTTTATAAAGAATTATATATTTATATAAGTACCAACCCTGGGGAATATTCTTTAACACAATAGTTAATAAAAGTATAACTTTTAAGTAGTAAGCATGCTTATGTCAGTTTATTTTTTGCTCTGTATGTCTTCTATAAAGCTGTGTTTTATTTTGTCACTCAACCTTATTGGAGATAAGTATTTAATAAATGAAATCAATTATATATATTTCTATGTATAGAATAAATGTAACTGTACTCACTGACAGCTATGTCAGTGTTGTTACAAATATTTAAAAGCAGAGAAGTCGGATTTTCTGATAATTCATATACTTAATACTTATTCTCTTTTTAAGTTTTTCATCACATTTGATTTGTATAGCTAAGACTTTGTCATTTTGATAATCATACATAATTATCTTCATCTGCAAAAATTTAAGCTTTTTTTTTTAAGATAAAAGAAATGTTCCATATATAATTATGTACTACTACCCAGTAGAAAACAATTTTTTCACTAGTTTGGTTTTTGGTTCTATATTTTAATTTGTGTAGAAGGACTCTATTATATTTTCAACTGTTTATTCCATTAAAAAAATAAAAATATTAATAGGAAAAAGAAACCTTAAGTATCTTTGATTAGTTTCATTGTAGACTTTTATAAATAGTGAGTGTGTGTGTATGTGCTCTAACTCCTATAGTTTTTACTTAACCAGTCTATTTTAAAATATTACATCAACCTCACTTATTGGTGGAATATAAAACTGAAAGTAGCAAAGAAACAAAAACTCATGGACACAGTCAATAATTTAGTGGTTATCTGAGGGTAAAGGGGAACGTGGGTGTGAGAGTGGGTGATGGTGAGGAGAAGTAGGGAGAGGACATCAAATATACGGTGATGGAAAGAGAACTGACTCTGGGTGGTGAGAACATAATACAATGCATAGACAATGTAATATAGAATTGTACACCTGGAAACAATGTAATTGATACCAACCAATGTCACCCCAATAAATTTAATAATAAAAAATAAATAAATAAGTATTACATTAGACTAATTTATGGGCATTAGGGGCAGAGGTAGTCATAAGGGAATAAAAAGGTTTGTTTTGTGATTGAACATAAGAATTTGATATTAGTGAACATTATTTTAATGGTTTCTGGAAATAATACTTTTGTTTAGAGGCTTTAAAAATTTATAATATTTTTCCATCTTCATGAGTATTCATATTTACCTTTGTTAATTTTGGTTCATGCATAATATAAAAATAATTGACAAGTTAATTATACATCCTAATCCAATTTTATTTATTTGATGCATCTGTTACTAAAAAGTTAACTTTTTTATGCACCCTTTTACATTATTTATCTTTTAAAATCACAGACTCGTATCTGTCCTTCACTGAGGTAGCACTTAGGAAAAGGAAACATACTGGCAGACCCATTAATTTTCCATGGCAAATAATTTACTGTAATGTATCATTCCTATAATTTTTCACAGTATTCCATTGTTTTGTTATATAATTAAAATATGTTTGAAAATTTGGAAGTACACTTGTTATGTTCAATTTTTCTATGAGTACCTATCTTTAAAATCTTTAAAAAGCTTTTGTTTTGTCTCTTTGTCAGAAAAATATTTAAATTCTTAAATTTAAAATTTAAGAGTTATTTGGCTCATTCTAGCAGCTATTAGAATATAAATTCTGATATATTTTTACTCATTTTTCAATACAGTATGTCTTATATTTAAAACAACAGGAATAAGTTTAGCTTTTTTAGAATGATAATCCTATAAAGTCTGAAGATAATTCTTTAAAGTGTGATAATACCTCACATTCATTAGAAATCTCCTACTTTTGCTTTAATAATATCTTTACCAAAATTAGGATTTATTTTATTAGGTAATATGCTCTCACCTTATTACTGTTCAACAGCATATAACTTATTTAGAACAGCTTGTAAAATTGACTTAAAAATGTTATTAAAATTCAACGCTATAAAATGTACTATATAGTAAGGTTAAAACATGATAGTATTATTTAATACTTTTTAGAGAAATACTTCAAAGCACTATACTCAAAGCAGTCTACTTAGAAAAGTGGTTTAATTTACTTCAAGAGTCAGTAAAATACAAAATAATTTTATATTATGACATTGTGTCAAATGGCATTGTTATTGAATATGTTTAATATTCTTGATGTAAGATTTACCTTATACCACTTTAATATATTTTGTATGTATTATTTAAAATATAATTTGAAGTCGTTTACTAATATTTGCATTATTATTTAATATAACATCTGGAAAATGACCATAAAATAAAATAATTGGGCTAAGTACCAGGTCTAGATAGTACCCTTAATCTCCTAATTAAGTTGTAGTCATTAAACTTATTGAATGCTTGCTGTGTGTATAGAATTCTTTTATAATCCACATGTTATTTAAAAATTTGATTCATGTAAATATGAATAATGCATTTTAACTCTTACACATAATATATGATGATGACAAAACAGTATTTTCAGAATGTTGACAGGATATACTCTACTGATAACATAAATTGATACCTCTTGATTTTTTTTCTTTTCCAATATTATTAACTTTACTATTTTCAATACTTTATCTTACTAAAGAAGAAACGTTTAAAATGAATACTTTGATTAGATTGTAAATAGAATGTTAAAACAGTCAAATTATATATAGCATGCATTTAAAATTGAGATACATATTTCTTAAGCATTGCATTTTGTAAGAAATTTTCTTTAAGAGTTATGTTATTGTTTTTGATAGAGACAGAGAGAGACAGAGAGAAGGGGGATGACTCAGAGCAGCCTCCATAGTTGTACATCATCAGTTTTCAACATGGTTTCATTCCACACAGCTGGGTAGGGGCCACACAGGGCAGGAACTGGGCTGGGGGCCTGCCACATGGGAGGCACGCCCCCTCAAGCCAGGGGCCGAACTGTAGAATGAGAACCAAACTGGGGGCTTCCCACATGGGAAGCACAGCCCAGTTCAGCATATGGAGCCCCAAGGGTCGGGGCCAGGATTCGATCCTTGGTCCCTGGGGCTGCAAAGTGAGTGCTTAACCCACTGAGCCATCCCCAATTCTTCTGTAAAAAATTTTATGTCATTCAAAGAAAATGTAAACTGCATCTTTTTTTATTTTATTTTTTTGCAACACAATCTTGTTCAGGTTTTAATGTTACTTATAAAAATATGAAAGGGAAACTTTTTTTCTAAAAACAATTTAACACAATTGTGACTTTCACAATGACAAGACATGTTCAGTAGTACTACAAGTAATATTCCAGTGTGAATGGCAGCCTGCTTTATCTAGAGAATATTAAATAATTCACTTACATAATTTTGAAATTATGGGAGTCTGAACTTCATCTTTGTAAACCAAAATTCCCACATGATGTTGTTGGCCTATTAGATGTCATAGTCTCAGAAAAAAATAATAGAGTATTTTAAGACATTATGCTACTACAGGTGAAAGAGTTTGAGAATTATATTTAGGGATAGTGTTCTGAAAATAAACATAATCTGCAACAAAGAATCCTCGAGCATGATTGACTGAAATGATGTAACTTTTTCATTTATCCTTGAGGGTATTATTTTAAGTGTATAGATTTCTTGGATTTTATTTCTATATTCAAAACGTTATGAGTTACAGAATCAAAATTAATCATTCACTGCAGTGTTTTTCATTAGGAGTGCTTTCACAGCAGGGGATCTCACAGAATACCACCCCTTTATTACTATGACTTTGGCTGATTCCCAGGAGTGCTGGTAGGGTCAGTGTTGGGCAGCAGATTCTGTGCCCTTAACTCCACACAGTTGCATTCCAAACCATACTTTGACGTTGAGGTTACACTTCGATGTGTGCATGTGTGTGTGTGCTTGTGCACTAAAGTGCCTATATATAGTAGAGAGAGAGATAGAGAGCTAGTGCCCAACATCTTTTGTACGGTAATAAAGCATTAGTGTTTGCTAACAGGTGACAAGGGCAGCTAGGGGGAAATAACAAGCATATGTATTTGCAGGGATAGGTAGAGCAATTCATAGGGCTCATTCTCTTGCCTGCTCCTGTTTCCTGGTAAACACCTAGTGTATGTCAGATTCCTCCTGGCTTACTAAAAATACTTTGTTTCATCACTTCGCAAATTTAGCCAAATCTTATTGGGTTAGCAGAAAGTAAGATACTAGGTTATCTTTTCAGTTATTGCATGTCCAAAGTAATTAAATGTTAATACAGTGAACATGTAAATAACACTAAGGTGGTTACATTTAACTTAACATTAACATACTAGAAAAAGCTTTTTATATATAATAATTTTGATAATTTTACCTTTTATTAGGATAAAAACTACCATTTTAATGACCCGACATTTTTGAACAATGCTTTCCCCCACTTTTCTGTTCTTATTTGAGACAAAGAACATGGCACTTGTAAATAGCCCCATTTTGCAGGTGTAGAAATTGAGGCTTAGAGCATTTTAAGGGGTTAGGCCAAGCTATCATAGCTAGTAAAAGACCAAAACAAAAGTAGAAATCAAATCTTCTGAATTCAAACTCAGTTTAACCCCTTTCAACCATCTCATAGGTTCCTCTTTATACTGGTAATTAAAAAAAATAAAATAAAATCACTGGTGATCTAGTAGTTCAAAAAATATGAGAGGGGAAACAGACATACAAAGTTTTTGTAGAAAGGCAAGTAGAATATTTTAGTTATGATTTTGTAATCTATGCTTTCTTGGTTCTAGTAACAAACATATATTGAGCTATCCTTTAATAGAGAAAATATGAAACAAAAAACACTTGCCTTGTCAGCTCTTTCCTGTATTGGCTTACTTTCCTGTATTGTTTTACTAGTTTCTTTTAATATAAATAATATGATAATGAAACTAGTGTTAATGAAAAACCTTTTTAATGCAAGTGACTCAAGTAGCATCAAGGAATGTATTTGGCAAAATTGTAACATTTAAAAAAGTACCCTTTTATTATGAAGTTTATCCGTAAAACTTTTTATTTTTCGGGTATCTGCCAAAAATTTTACCTCCCATTTTGCAGAGCACAACCAGGAATTTTATTGGAATGTAGAAGGAAATAATTGAATTTGTTTACCAAGAATAACTTGAAAGAAGTAATAGTGTTGATTTTTAGGTACTACTAGACCAAGAGAATTAAATTTAAAATGTAACTGAATACCTGATTTTGAGAAAGAATATAAAAGACTTCCTTTTATTCAAACAAAGGCAACCATTCATACTTGAGAGCTCAATATTACTAGTATCTTTTGTCTGATTACTCTTAATTTGATGGTTCAGCTAACTAAAGTTAGGTTTATCTTTGAATTTCAAGTACCATACATATATACTCTGAAGACATTTTGTTTAAATGATATTTAGATTTTTTTTTTCTGAAAGAAAATCACTTTATTCTTACTGATTTTAACATTATGATCTCTCACTTTTTCAATTTTCATTTTATGCCTTTGTACTTAAGGACTATTACAGATAGTTGCTAATTTGTCTCTCTAAACCACGACTATGTTAGAATGAATGGATGATGAGAATCATAACAACTTATTTAACTGCTTACTAGTGCCTTTTGTCAACTCATAAGTAATTATTTATGACTGTCTTCTGATTCCCTTTCCACATCTGTCTTAAATTATGACACCATTGGTGTATAATATAATGCTACAAAGTTGAAGGGTAAAGAGGCTTTCTCAGGTATTCTCCATGTTTTCTCATTCTATGTCTCAGTTTACATAAAAGGGATACTTTTCTATTCCTTCTCAAACTCGGATATTAAATTACATCTTAAATTTCAATCTCTTGGTCTAGCAGTACCTAAAAATCAACACCATTTCTTCTTTAAGATATACTTATTCAACAAATTCAATTCTTTCCTTCTAAATTTAAGTAGAATTACTGGTACTCTGATTTAAGATGCCATGCAATACTTGAACATTGTGAATGTAGAGTTTGGACAGAAACCATCAGTTCAGTAGGACATGGTTTTTAGGTAAAGATTTCAGAATAAAAGTGCAAGCTAGCATGAAATTAAATGTGGAGCAAGTATTAAGGAGACAAATAGTGATTCGTCTCTTTAAATTATTTATTTCCTTACCTGGTATATTTTAGGCCTATGCTTCTAACTTGCCTCATTCAATTGAGACTTTGACTCCCTTCATGGAAAAATTTTGTCAGAGATATAATAATTTATCCACATAAATGAGATTTTTCTCTTGACATTAGAATTTTTTGAACTTTACTTTTTGGAATATGCTTAAAACAAAATTTTTATATTTTGCAACTTCAGGTCTCCTGAATGTGATTGAGAGAAAGATAAATTTGAAAAATAGACTTCTTAGCCAATTAAATATTATCATAAATGTCTGCAATGAAGAATGCATTTGTAAATGTCTACACTTTACCTATGATCTGTATATATTTAAGACTTAATCAATAATTAAAAGGTCTTTAGTTATACACAAAAAGAGGGGATTTTAATTTAAGCAGTCTCATTTTCAGTTATCTGAAGATTATACATTTAGACCATTTCTTAACTTTGGTATATTTTCTACATGAATAGAAAGGAATAGCTCTAAAACATTTCAGAAAGCTTGAATATTGCATTCCATAGTAAAGAGCATCACATGCCCTTAACCTATTACTAGGACTGAAGGAGAAGCTTCTTCCTATTCCAGTCATACCTCCTTAAGAGATATCTGATATGATCACACTGTAAGATACAATTTGTTCCCCATTCAGGCAATAAATTTTGAGTATAGTTACTACTTATATGGTGCTTGATGTGAAGGCATAATTTACACTGTGCAAGTTGCTATTAACCATTAGTCCTGACATTAATGAATATGAATATGAAACACTCATTTAACAGTCAGCTAGGACAAAACAACAGCTTATACAAGTAAGTGTGAATTGTGCTTGACAAAGGAAGTAGTTAAGTGTTCTTCATTATTTTTTGGTTTTATCTTATTAGTATGAAATCATTGAACTAATCATATCAAATGTACTAATTTAGGTACCAACACATACCAAATCATTGCTTTTAAAAATCTGCTATGTGGATAAGACTGTTTATGCACTAATGTATAGAATTTTCAGTTTAATGCTTGGTAGTCTATTTGTTCATTTATATGTTATGCTCTTTTGATTTATTTATATTTTATACCATAACTTCTCATTCTTTCTGTATAATTTTCAGTGGAAAACCAGTAACTTAAATGTTATTGCCACCGTACTTACTTAAAAAGTCATACAAGAGAAATTAATTTGAGCGGGTTCTGCTTTTGAAGGTAGATGTTGTTTGGTTTCCTATATGTATGAGTATGTGTTTTATGTTATATATGACTTTAATTCTTATAAACTTAAAGTATTTTAAATATTTTTAAATACCATAATACATGACAATATTAAAAAGAGAATCTTGGGTAACACTAGCAGTTTTAGTAGAAAAGTTTTCTTTATCTAGTAATCATATAACAATATTCAAACTCTCCCCCACCCCCACCCCATTGTATGTAGTAAACATACAAGAGACACAAGTAAAATATCCCAATTCTTTGTGGGCTAGTTCCCAAAATAGTAAATTATTCAAATGTTCAGATACCTTTCCTGGTGTATAGAGAAAAATGTAAGGATGTGAGAATACCCCTCTATGGAAAATTGCTTGCACTGCTTTGACCATACACCCATGTTATAATTATAAGATGCTGTTTAGCCCAACTGGAATTCTCAATATGTACTAAAAAGAGAATTCCCTCCTACTAAATGACCCTTAAGAATAATAGGGGCAGGTGTACAGCAGAGCTCTTGCATGGCCAGCATTTGTGTGGGAATAGCCCTTTAACTGTCCTTTTGAAGGCCCCATGTTTGAGATTAAATATGGTGTAGTGACATCTGCAAGATTGGACAGGTGGTGAAGCTGATGCTTCTAGCTGCATGCCAAATAATGGCTCTTCTTAATGGCTTGGGTGGACACCAGATTGAGATATCTTTGTGGAAAAGAAGAAAAGATTAACTAATCATACTTTTGAAGAGACTTTTATGAGCTTCATCTAAAAGAAAAATGATCTTTTTACAAAATGGCATCTGATACTCTTAACTAATCTGTTACTCTCCTGATGCTGCTTTCTTCACCCAACTTTCTCTTAACAGACTTTGCAGAGTATATTTAGATTTCAAACTCCTAGCCTTCTATTCTTTTTATGGCCTATGTAGGCTGTCAACAAACCTCTTGTACACAAATTCTGCTCTAATTTGATATGGGAAAGCTTGTAACCATGGCAACATTCTTTGTACCCTATCTTCAGCCCTGGATGCTTTATTTACCCTTTACAGAGTAGAACAAATAATCTACATACTTACTATTCACCACATATATATATATATATATTTTTTTTTTACTAATTCCCCACTAAATAACAAATATATGACTAAATTATTTCTTCACAAAGGCAATATTTTTAATCAAATGAGTGTGACTAGTTTGATTTTATTTGGATTAAAAAGATGAAAAACATTTAGAGTACCCTTTCTTTTACCATAGTAATTATGTATATGTTTATAGAAATATTTTCATGATGATTTATTTAGAATAGTTTTTATTTGTATTAAATATAAATGTCTATAAAACAAAAAGTTAACATTTATTGTACCCTTAATATAAGCTACCGGTACTATGATAATATATGTGTGGCTCTTATATTTAATATTTTATCTACTATCTACTGCATTTGAAGTTTAACAGATTGCTCTTCTTTTTTTCCTATGAAATAATTCTAGATTCACCACTAAAATATGTTTCAGGTTGATAAATTAATAGTTAAAACACAACTAATCTTGTTAATTTTCCATATATTTTGTTATTTCAAATATCATTTAACTTTCAGGAACTGTCATTTTTCTTTTTATCCCAATGTTAGTAACATCAGAGACCCTGTTTCCTGAAAACTATTAAGAAAGTACAGTTCTTCACAGAAATGTACCTGAGGTAGTAAGCTAATCCATTGATTATATGTCAATCATGTTAGATTACAGATAACCTATCATACTCATCTTCCAGCTATCAGTGCAGTGATGGTCTCTTAATTCTTTGCATTTTATACCTTCACACTTGAAAAAATAACAAAGGAACTCAAAAGTGCCTAGTCATTTGGGGCCTTGGGGTGTCCCTGGGGAGGTTGGGGGGGGAAGTGCCTAGTCATAGACAATGTTTTTGAACTCCTGAAAGACTTTTGCAATTCAAAACTTTTAATAAGCATCTTCCAAAGTTTTTGAGGTAGTATAGAATTTTTGTAAGTGAGTATTTATGACTATGTGATACTTTCATATAGTTATAGATGAAATCTTTTTTTTTTTTTTTTAATATTTTTTATTTATTTATTTATTTTTGACAGAGAGAGAGAGAGAGAGAGACAGACAGACAGACAGAGAGACAGAGAGAGAACTGAACTGGGGGAGCTCCCAGTTCAGCACATGGTTCCACACAGGCCAGGGCCGGGATTCGATCCTCGGTCCCTGGGGCTGCAAAGTGAGCGCTTAACCCACTGAGCCATCCTGGCTTCCCCTAGATGAAATCTTAGCAAGCAGACAGAGAATGACTATTAGTGGAGCTTACTAACTTTATTAGGTCATATACTAATTTTCATTGGTATCTTCTTTTCAGCCATGTGCTGATTTTACTATTTGCACACTTGATATTAGCCAAAAGGCCAAGAAGCGATGATTGATTTTACTATCTAAATGCACATTCCTCCACTCTGTGTAAGCATTCTCACATTTTCCTGAAGAAGATGGATATTTTGCTTTATCTCCTCCTCTCCTTGTAGATTCATCCTTACAACTGTCTCAGGTTTCCAAGAGCTCACGTTTTCTTTTTTTTGACTGTATACTATTAAAAAATAATTATTCCTGAATACTAAAAACTCAGAACTTAAACAAAAAAGAATAATTACTGTGTTTTCAAATGTGATTGCAGATTTATGAAAGTTTAGCTAGCACTCATTATGACTTTGCCTCTTAATGAGCAGAGCCTACTTTTCTTGCATCAGGTTAGAGGAGGAATAGGTCAGTACCAGAGCTACTAAAACTGTATGTTGAAGAAAGAAGTTAACCTAAAGAAATGCCAGAAATTCTGGAATATGGGATAAGCCAAAAGTAGTTCTAAGACCATTTATTTACTGATCACTTTCAGGTCATGTGACCAGAATTTCACAATTAAAACCCAACTGTTAACGACGTAATTTAATTTTATATGCTGTTTCTCAAATTCTTTTATTGGGTTTTAATGATTTATTTTAGTAATATGGCTGAATAAGCTTATATGTATAATAGTATATTCATTTTATATCCTATTTTTCCATTTCTCTTCTTAGTTTTTGCTGATTTATTTTAATCTTGTGACTGATAAGTTTATATGAAATATTGTTTGTACTCCATTTCAAAAATGCTTAGTTATTTCACTCCTAATTTTACAATGATTTGTGATCTAACCTTCAAAAATCACTAGGCACTATTTAATTTATATTACTGTAGGGGACTATATTACATCTTAATCTTTAAATTTGGAGTTTACTTAATTGCTTACTTTTTATTTGCACCATATGATTATAATAGATAATATCTGAGCAAAGTGCTTTTGCTCAAATAAAAAAGACACAGAATAGGATTTTTTCAAAAGAATACTCTTTGAAAAAGTAATTCTTATTATGTTACTTTCAAGCTTAGTGTCACATTCTACAACTAGTAGCTATTCAGAAACTACTTGAGTAATTGATTTATGGATCCTGTGAAGTAATGTTCATATTGTTTTTTTTAATCACTAAATATATATCATCAACTGTCTGACACTCATTAAAGTAATGACATTATGCTTTGTCAATGCTTCTGTTCTCATTTGAATAGTTTCTTTCTAATAGAGCCAATTAGTATATCTAAACAGTATTTGTTAGACATAGAAAAATGTGGTAGTATTTGCTCTTTCTTTCCAAAATAGTTTTGTTGTTTTCAAGTACTTTATGAGGTACAAACAAGGCTAAGTTAAGAATTATACTCTTGTCATTAAGATTGAAACTTTTAATACTGGCAAAATCTATGTGTTATTTAACTGACCTTTTTTATTATATTAAACCTAGTAATAACAATAATGTAATTAAACTATCCAATCACCCAATGACATGAACACACCTTAGTCCGTGTAGTCACAGTCCAACTGTAAAAGAAATTATTGTCCTGATATCTCAAGTAGCTTTATAGAGATTGCTTACCGGTAAGCTGGTCAGGACCCTCTTACCTTGTGTCCCACGTCATATTTTTCGCTTTTTGCCTCTTCCATCAAATGCATACTAACAGCAAAGAAACTGGTTCTGCCTGTGACTTAAGCCACTTTCAGATTCAACCCAGGAAAACAAGGATAGAATAGCCAAAATATTTTTGCTGAAGACTAAACCGTTTCGGCTTTGTTTTGCCGTGAATATAGAGTGAACTTTATCACCAGAATCAAAAAAGAACTTTTACAGGGAAGAGTTTTTCTTATCTTAGGGATCAAGTTCTTAGAAGCCTTGGTAAAGAATACCTGAAACACCTCATGCATCTAGACTTGCTCTAAAACAATATTTTAACAATGTGACAGTTTGTAGAGATTTATTGTTTCTATATGAGTTGGATGCCAAATGATTCTATTTTCACCTTTTAAAATATATCTGACCCCTAGGGGTGACATATGGTTATTACAAAGCTAATGCCTGAATCCATGCGTGCTATAGAAATTAATATTTGTCACATGAGAATTCAAAAGCAGCAAAAAGATTATCATAATTAAAAACAAGAAGGAGGGAGGGGAAGTTAAATATATGGTGATGGGAAGAAAGTTGACTGGGAGGTGAACACATATTGTAACACATAGTCAAAGTGCTGTAGAATTGTACACCTGGAACCTGTGTAATTTGCACTAACCAATATTACCCTAATAAGTCTAACAGTTAAAAAAAAACCAAAAAACAAGAATCACTTATCAGACTAAAAGTAATAAACAGTGTGTAATATACATACATATAAACATACATACATGCATACATACATACATACATAATCATTGGTTAACTGTGAGCTCTGGAGTCAGAGTAGATGCTGATCTCAGTTCCATCACTTGCTGTGTTACTTGCTGTGTTAAACAGCTATAAACTAAAGACTCAGTCCATTTATATTTAGGATGATTATCGATTTTTCAGGATTTGGTATAGCCATTTTGTCTTTTGTTTTCTGGTAATTTGGTGTCTCCACTGTTGCTTTTGTGTTTCTGTCTATTATTTTAGTGCGGTGGTATTCTATGAATTTTCCCCCTCTGTTAAGGATACCAGCAATATCTCAACATTGCAGGGTTTTTGAAACAACTAATTGAGAAAATGCATATCAGTGCTTAATGTGCTTGTCATATAGCAAACACTCAATAAATGTTAACTATTATTATTTATACATTTTTTATTCTTGAGCTTTATATTAAACTTTCCAATAGCTATACAATGGCTTTCAGCATTGTGTGTGTGTGTGTGTGTGCGTGTGCGTGCAGTTGAAATTACTTGAGATATATTCCCTTGTTAATTTGAAGGAAGATGACCAAATGAATATCTTTTCCTTAGCCACTGGTTGATTTGGGCTTTATTACTTTACGTATGTGGACCAGTGGTTCTTTTCCTTCTGCATACTACTGAAGAGTACTGCTATAATAGAAACTTCCATTAGAAAAGAATAAGATGAGTCCCTAAAGACAGAACGAAAGATGGCAATGAAAAGGAATAGGGTTAGGAATACATAAAACAAAAGAAGAATAGAAAGAAAGGTGCATATGAAGAGCAGGCAAGTACCATAAATATATGTCACCCGTGCAATGGGTAAGGGAAACTATGCTGCTTAAGGTCTGGCTTTGAGAAGCTTTGTTTTTGTTTTGTTTTTTTTAATTTTTGATTTCTTTTTTTTTAATATATATATTTTTTATTTATTTATTTTGACAGAGGAGAGAGAGAGAGAGAAAGATACAGAGACAGAGAGAGAACTGAACTAGGGGAGCTCCCAGTTCAGCA
>PVKE010022293.1:0-25706 GCA_004027555.1 Craseonycteris thonglongyai
TTATATTACTCAATATATCCCAAAATGCTTTAAGGATACTAAATTCAGAGATTATAATTAAGCATTTAGTTATTGAATTCTATTGAAAAAATACTAGATAACTAGCCAGCCCATGGTCAAATTACCATTGAGGATATATGCTGTGTGTATTTTTTAAAATCATCTTAGATTTGTTTTCTGTTATAAAATTTCTCCTTTATTATAGACTACTAGCCTAAGAGAAATATCTGTCTAGTTCATTGATTTAAACCAAATCCATTTAAAATGGCCTTCCTGTTCTAAAAGGCTATAAATCAGACTAAGTATTCCTATTCTTGTATTTTAAGAAATAAAAAAACAATGGTTGAGAAAGACATTCAGATTAAATCATTATAGCATCATTATCATTATCTGGCCTTCTATGATATCACAGAAAGAGAAAAACATACAAAATTTCTTTTCTCTTCTAGAATGAAACTGACTCAAAATTCTGATCAGATACAAGCTATTGTGCTATTGAATATAAACAGTCTGCTTACTTGTATGGCCTGACAATGTGGATTAAGGAGTGATGTTCACGCTTTTCTCAGATATTTAAACTTGATAAACATGTATAAATAAAAAGTCAATTAAATTAGATTTTCTTTGACAAAATAACCCCTACCATCCATCACCACCACCACAGTTACCACAAACCTTTTTCTCATTCTAACTATACACAAAACTGGAAACAATTATAAAACTTTTAAATAGACTCCTATACCCCTATGTAATATTTATGCTGGAGTTCAGGTACTATATTTTAAATGGAGCCATTTACTTCCTGATCTTTCAACAGACTACTCAATTTGAATGCTAACTTAAATAACACTTGTTGAAAGAGCATCAGTTTAAAAAAAATTAAAAAAAATCTCTCACCTACAGAAAATATTAATTAGGATGCTTAAAAGTAGGATATCCCAGCCAGCCAACTGAAACATTGTGCTTAAGTCAGGTTAACTAGAGTCACTTTTCAAGTATAAGACCCAGAAACTGGTTCTGGGATGAATTTTATTCTGAGGATTATTATTCTGAATTGTATTTGAGCACAAATTCTGAATAATGGCCCCAGAATTTCCCTTGGAATGATCATTTTCTTAATTCTACTAAAAGACGTGAATATTAAAGACTGGTTAGCTGGGCTCCAAAAAACTGGTGTTTAGAATAATTTTTAGTTTGCAATTAAGTTATGAAATTTAATGCAGGAGCTGTCAATTAAAACTTCATTCAAAATTATTCTTCAGAGATCATATTAAAGGGTAGGCTCAAATATAAATGAGGTATAAAAGAAACAGAAAAGCCTGAAATGTAAAGCACTTTAAATATTAAAGCATATTCCATATACAACATGAAAAGTTTTCAAGTATAATTTCTGTACTATGATGCATACTTCAAATGTTCTCTAAATAAATCATGAGCTTCTGTGCTTAATATATCTAAATAACTATCACTTATTTAATATACACTAATGTGACAGAGATGATGCCGAACCTATTACATAAACATAATCTCATTTAATCCTGACAGCACTTCAGCAAAGTAATTATTGTCTCTATTTAACAGAAAGAGAATATGAGGCTCAAATTGTAATTACAAGTCAAAAGAAGACCAAATGTCTGACTTCAGAGCCTACATGTTTTCTACAATACAACTGGGCTTTCTACAAATAAGTGGAGTTGATCCTCATTTTTCTTTCCTGGTTTCACATTTGCAACTTCACATACTTACTAATGTTTAATTGTAAAACTCCACTCACTGCACATTCGTGCTCAACCACGTACGTACACAAGCAGAGCAGTGAAAACTTTGAGTCACTGACGCCCATATGAGTTCCCCACTGAGGTCGAAGAGGACCCCACTCTGCCTTCTTCTTTCCGCTCTAATGCTGTAAACAAGTGACTTCTTTGTGGTTTACTTAGACATGTTTTCACACTTCTGTGCTTTCTGTTGGTGATTCACTGTTGTTAGAGTTCCCTAGGCATAGGGCTAAGGTGCAGTCTAGTGTTCGCAAGTGCAAGAATGCTGTGATGTGCCTTATGGAGGAGATGTATGTTCTAAATAGACTTTGTTCAGGCAGAAGTTATAGTGCTGTGGGCCATAAGTTCAATGTTAATGAATCAACAATGTGTATTAAGTAAAGTTTTAAACACAAATGTATATAAAACAAAGTTATGTATTGATCAATTGGTGAAAATGTGATTGCAGGCTCAAAGGAACCTAATCCTGTTTTTCCCTTAGGAGAAACGTTCAGTATTTGCTAATTCAGCATCCACAGAAACTTTACAGAACATAACTACAGCAAATAATGAAAAACCCAATCGAAACCCACCCCCAAAACATTTGCATTAATATTTCAGTATAAGATTCTCCTTTTGTTGTTTCTTTCAAAGACCATCATTATGTTTGCCACCACTTTGTTGCCATTCTGTTTATTGGGTTGCAGTTACATGTGTTTGACTTTGCTCAGAAAATTAGTGTCATAAAAGTAAGCTGTCTTTCCAGTGGGCAAGTCTAGGAATTAAATTTCATTTCTCATTATTGGATGTGATGGGTACTGTTTAAAGATGACTGGTGAGATTATAATTTTTAAAACTTGTTAGAAATCATATGAACAGTATGAGCAACAGCAACATAAAACTCAACACAGGAACTTAAAATATCAATATAAATAGGAACTCTTACCTTTCTTGCCCAAGTCAGTTATTTTATTGAAAAAAAAAAAAAAAAGATTACAGTACTTAAAATTCCAAACAAGGACAATTCAGGGTTGAAAAAAAAAACCCCCGAGAAAGCCCACTGTCTTCAGTTAAATTTGAAATACAAAAAACATAGACCAGGAAAACCATTTATGGGCCTAATGCACTCATTCATGATAAACACACACATATAGTATATCTCCATCAAGTGAAACTTAATCACCTTTTTACAATTTAGAGAGGAAAGGCAGCTTTTACTATGGTTAAGCCATGTATCATCAATACCATGAAGCTAGCCTATCAGTTGTAATAGCGTCTATAAAATACCACAGTGAGATTGCAATAAGCCTAGAAAATGGGCTACAGATCCCAGCTATGCTCCAGCAAGCAGTGAACCAAAAATAAAAATAGGTAAGACTGAACCAAGAACTAGACAGCATTTATCTAGACTCATGACTGGTAAGGCAAAGTTCATAGGCCAAGGTGTTAAAGTGACTTATTCAGGTCCAAAAGACAGTTGTCATACAAAATAAAAGCATTTATGTAATTCAGGAAAAAAACAAACAAAAACACATGAATTTTCACTGCAAAGGACATAGCACAAAAAAAGCTTGCTTACAATGACCAGACACCACATTATTATACCACTAAAAAAATCACTTTAAATATGCAAAGGTAAAGAGACTCAAAGTTGCATTTATCATTTTTAATCTCTCCAGTTTACCTAACAATCTAAAAGAAATCACACATTCCCACTTAATACCTTTGCTGAAATCTTTCAGCTTGCAATAACTTTAGGTAAAGGAAATGTCAACTTTAAGTTTCTTTTCCAATCATCATATTTAAGTTTACCATTAAATGCTGAATTAACAATTAATCCATACAATAATATAAAAATACATGTATTAAACAATTTTCATCGATAATCAGAACTTAATAAAATATTAATTACTTTAATATAACCATTTTGAAGAACTCAAATGGCTTGAATGTAGTAATAGTGTGTAAATTACACTATCAATAGGAATGTTACATTTCTCCTCTGTTTGGCAAAAATGAGCTCATGCAAGTATCTCTGACACTCACAGTGACATATAAGGGCTGTCATTCTAAGGATGTGTAAGCAGTGCTCATTTTTAAACATGACATTATGATTCAGAGTCACACAATTTTGTTGAAATATCAGCTTTCACATGAGTTCAAAAGCTCTAAGTCAAAATGATAATTTTGACTGGTTTTAGGTATCAAACAAAGCACATAATTAAAAGGTAATAGTTAAGTGATTCTACTTGCAAAGACTAGCTATCACTGTGGCTAGTTTAAAATGAGGAAGATTTTTGCTTTACAATGAAAACTACAGTATAAAATACAATGAATTGGCAATACAGAGCAGAGTATCCAAGTAGACAGCAAACAAACAAAATACAAGCTCTACCAAAACTTATCAACCTTACCTACTCATCTTAGCCCTTGTTAAAAATACCCTGAGTAAAATACAAATAGTTTAAATAATGCTGGTTCTATATTTCTCTAAAAGTGTTAATGCATCACGTTTTTTATTTACAACAGTCAGATAATGTAAAAATTAGTACTTAACTAGACACAATATAAACATTAAGTAATACTATGTGATATCTGGGCGTTTTAAATATTCTAGCTTTTGTTAGCAGTTTGGCAAAGCAAGTGATACACAAAAGGTTTCAATGTTAAAAAATCATAAAAGAGAAAAATATATAAAATTTACAGTAGTTTCTACCCACCCTGGGCCAGTCTAGATCCCTAGAAAGCTTCCCCCACCAGGTTCACATCTGACTAAAGAAAGAATACCAGTCCTCCAGCAAAAACAGCCCCATGTTTTCATCAAAGAGGCTCTCACTTCAATGATATTCCTTCAGGGGAAGAGGACAGGAGCCAGGTTCCCTCGAATGTCATTCCCCAGATGTTCAAAACGTAACTAATTTATTAGCATTAGCAGATTTGGTTTATAGGGGAATCTCACTGGTCCAGTTTGTAGCCTACAAAAAAATGGATTATTTTTAAGTATAACATTAGAATATGAATAAAGGATGAGGATGTGGCTTTTTATTCCATACAAATGGATACATTTCCAAACATGACAAAAATTAAACAAAAAAAGCATGCCTACCATTGAAGTTGGGGTCCCTCCAGATTTTTTAATGTTCTTGGAAGGCATTCCATGAAGGCGACTGAGTCTAGCTTGGAAACCTAGAACAATCAAAGTACTCTATTTAGGAGATTCTATGATCACTGGGGCAAAGAAAAAGATCCTGTCAATTACAGAATTCAAAAAGTCAGTTGGAGGGGGGAAAACATCTTGAATAGTAGTGGGGGAAAGTTCAAACTCACACTAAAAACATCTGAAGCAATGGCAGGCAGAGTTCTGACGTGGTCAGCTCACAGCTCCTGACTATTTAAGCCTCAGGATATTTATCCAGGGCTTTTCTTTCTGTCCGATTTTCCTTTCTATCATTTCAACATTTTCACAATGGGACTAGCATGAAAGCAAGACAACCTTTCCAAAAATTTGAAAGCATGCGCAGTAGCTGAATTCCTGGTCAGAAGGTTTCTTTACAGCATCTGTGTTTAGATTCTCTCATTTCCACCTTAGCCTATCCTTTTTCAAGGACAATTCCCAAACTGAATACAAGCCCACGGTACCCACCAGTCAGGAAGTGCTACTGACCTCTTCTTCCAGGATGCGACATAAGGGGGAAAGAACCAGTTAAGATACTTTCAAAGACAGGATCTGGTACATTTTTGTCTAGCTTGGTAGGATCTTCCTTCTCCCACCAGGGCACGACTCCAGTGATGCCACACGCCCCACCGGACTCCTTTTCGTAAAACCAGTCGCTCTGCTCATCATCACCTGTGCAAATACAAGAAACGACCCAGGCATTCAGCTTCATCATCCAAGTAAACAGCTGTCAGGTTTAGATGTAAAAATACAAGACAGCAGTTAAATTCAAATTTTGGATAAATGATTAATTTTTAATATAACTATATAATACTTGTGTGGAATTTTCAGTATGTCAAAATACTTATACTAAAAATAATTATTATTTATCTAAAATTAAATTTAACTGGGAACCATGTATTTTATCAGCAAGTTATATATATAGTCTAGAAATAAAAAACCTTTTTAAGCTATCCCATAGCTTCATGTAAGAAATGTTTTTTAATACTATAACATAAACTACCATCAACAAAAACATAAAATCTTATGTCTCAGAACCAATGTAAAAATGTGAAAAAAAATAATAAACTGGTTAATCCTTTGGAAAAAACTGTAGGGAAATTCATTTAAGTTACTACCCTTTCCACATTAAGGAAAAATAAGCCTTAATCTCCTGCTGGGAATTAAAAGGTATACAACTGTTGAACTTGTTCTCTGCAGCTGATAATGGTATGTATTAGCTTAATTTCATGATTTGTATGGAGTGTAAAAGGGGAAACAATCACGAACAGATGTGACTAAATGAAATTAATCTGATTAAATTCATTAAGAAATACTTGTGAAAAAGTTGATTTTAAATGAAAAGTGACAATACCTCAAAGTTTACAAAGAAACTACTGCCTATTACAATCAAGGTGTTTTTAAAATAGAACACTATTCATAGTAAGTTTGAGAACATCCCTAAGTGTAACCATGGAGCAATGATCAATTTAAAAATAAGATTGAAATGTGCCCTTGGTGGGAATCAACAATATTTGTTGATTTTGTGTTTAAAAAAAAAAAAAAGATGTATAAAGAGAAAAATACAGAAGGCAGATACCTTTTAAAAATAAGATAAAACAGCATTTTGAGTATGATCTGATATTTATTAAGATCTTCGTAATTCTTAGAAAAACTACTAATTTTAGTTTCTACGAAGATCATACAACCTTTTTCTCTTTAATAAAAGGTTTCTGATTTCCAAAGCCACTCATTACAAATATTTTTAAATGAAAACTAAATAAAATCTTAATATTCAAATGAAAATGATTTTATGGGAAGCAAATTATGAGGCAGCAAAAAATGTAAAGCATTTGGCAAACTAGAGTCACCAGTTTATTTCAATTGAGAATTGAATAAAAATTAGTTTTAAAAAAGCACACTTCAAACCACTGAGAGTTATATTGAAATTTCGTATAGATTAGTTTAAATAAGGAGAGTTCCTTGAAACAGACTAACCTAGATCTTAATTCCAATTAAGACAACATTTTTATAGAGAATTAAGCTTGGTTTTTTTTTTTTAAAGATTTATTTTTATTGTTTTCTTGACAGACAGAGAGACAGACAGAGACAGAGAGAGCGGGGAGGGCCCAGAGCAGTCTCCATAGTTGACAGCATTAGTTTTCCACATAGTTTCACTCCACAGGTGGGCACGGGGCTGCACAGGGCAGGAACTAGGCTGGGAGCCTCCTGCATAGGCCCCGGCAAGAACTGAACTGGGGGCACACCTCAGCTCAGCATGTGGGTCCGCACGGGCCCTAGCCAGAACTTGATCCTCTGGCTCTGGGGCTGCAAAGCGAGTGCTTAACACGCTGAGCCATCCCAGCTTCCCTATTTTTTTTTTTTTTGATGTGATACAAAACTTTATGTTTATTGAGGGAACTCAAATAGCTAAGTATTACCGGTAGGAATTTGGACTCTAAAGTCAGAAAGACCAATTAAAATTCTAGGGTTTTGTAACACTAGGGAAGTTACTTTATCAGCCTAGGTTTTGTAGGAGGGTTTTAAGAATTAAATAAAAATTTAAAGTAAATTAAATGTAAAAATAGCACTCAGCAATGAGAAATATAATAAACAATAAATGCTAGCCTATTATTCTAAGCTACACTACACTTTTCAAATATTGATAGGTTTATCCAAATGGTTTTTCATTTCATTTCATCCTCAAATTCAACATTTATAATATAACTTTGGGTAGAGATTTGTACTTAACAACTTATGTATATTATCAAGATAGTTATACTTACTCTTCGCTCCTAGGTTCTACCACATTTCAGCAAACTCTTTTAACTTTAAAGTCTATGGCCTGTAAAACAGTTATGTACCTATTTATCCAGGATAAATGGTTTTTATAAGTAAACCAAAAAAACTGAATCATTTAATTTATTTTACTTGCATTGCCAAAAGGATGCATAGTCTAAGAAAAAAATGTGTGGGGCAGCTACTATGAATATGTTGTCCTTTTTTTCATAATATCTTTAAACTGTTAATAATTCAAAAAAATAGTTTTTCCCTTAGAACTTACTGCTTTCCTCTAAAGATTTTAAAGAAACAAATATAAAATTCATGATTAAGTAATTGCATGTATGCCTCCTGCTCCGTTACTAAGATTTTCATATTTTCTCCCAGAACAGGTAGTTTCAAAATAATGTCCGTTAAAGTATGAAAGGCTTCAGGAAATTTCAAAAATGGAAAAGATCTAAATTCTAAAGCATTACTGTAACAATTTACAATATTGAATTCATGAAAATCGTCTAATTACTTACAAACTGGATAGGATGAATAAATGTCACAGCTGAATTAAAATGACAAATGACTTGCAAATCCAACTTTATAAACGCTTAAACAGAATTAAATACATTTGAAATCAGGTAGAGAATAAGAAGCACTGTCTTGTGAACTTGCTAAAAGAGACAAAACTGAAAAGACTGAGGTATGTAAAGCCGTCTCAAGGAAGATAATCCTCCTTTAATATTATTAGCTCCACATAGTAGCTTTTGGAGATAACCAATTACTTTACAGAATACTCATGGCATGTAAGAGAATTAAATCCCAGTGCACCAAGTACTGTGTGCAAGGTAAAAGGATTGCAGCCATCAACTTGTGGAAAAACTAGTAATAAGTACAACTTTAAAAATGAAGACATTTTTCCAAAGATAGGAAGAAAATGACTTTTCAGTACCTTGTCTTCCCTCATCATTGGTAAACAAGCCAGCATCAGTGCTGCTCAGACTGCTGGAGTCACTGTAATAAGGGGAAAGAAAAAAAGAAAGATCAAAAGAACAATTGATCTCTCAATCATAAAATTTTAAAGAGACATGGCAGCTCAGAGATGGGCCTTAAGCCTGACAAAGATCTGAAAGAAAATAAGATAGTTTTTTAAATCAAACTGCAAATATCCTGGTTCCATTAACTACAGAGCATATTATTTTTGGCACATAAAAACCACAGGAATCTAATGGGACCCTGACAGGAAGCCAGATGTGACTGCAACGAGGTACTGACACAATTGATGCATTCATTTTATTATCTGCTTTCATCAAATGCTCACTGCTCCTCGCTTATGCCATGCAATTCAGCTTGAGCTGGGAACACCACTGCTCAATAAAATGGGAAAAGTCTCAAATCAAAAGCAGGCTAAGCCTTTCTTCAGCACATGAAATACAAGGGCCTGGGATGAAATTACTTTTTCATAACCATATTTGCCGATATTCTGGAAAAGACATTACTTAAGAATTCACAACAACTCTATTACATGACAAGAAAAAGTCAAGCTGACAATGGTAATAACCAAAATTAAATCAAAGTTAAGGTCCCTTTGAGCAAAAACAAGTATTGCCGAAATGAAGGAGTATGCAAAAATAGCAGGTTCCCATTACTTCCACAGAAGTTGGAGTATGATACAGTCAAAATTAACATACAAATTAAAACAAATAGTACATATTCGACTCCATGAATAAATTGTCACTATTAGTTCTAATAGAAGCAATGCTTATCTGATAATATACTAGTTAAAACACAAGAACAAGGCCATATGATGACAGGTTTGGTCTCTGAAAAAACTGAGTGATTTCTTTAAAACTTCTCATATACTCTCTTTTTACTGTAATTCTTAATTTTACCAAATCCAAAAATGGCCCCTTGTGATTTTTTATACTTTTTCCATTAACATGAAGAGAACTCTGTAACCTAATTTTTTTTTTAAAAGCATCCTAATCTGTTTTAAAATACTTAAATCGAGTGTGTTGGTCTACAATGGTAGATGAGGTCTAAATCCATATACATTTTCCGAATAGAAAATATTTCAGTTTTTGTTTGATTTATTAAAAATAAATATCAACAGGAAGTATAAGAGTTTAAGTGACACACTGTCCTAAGGAACTCTGAATTTGGTACCTTTTCCTTTAACTTTCTTCAAATTAAAGTATCTACTATACTGCACAAGTGTTAATGAAAGGAAATAATACTTTCTAAGAGCACCAAATCCCTATTTTCTTATTCACAAATACATACACTTGTCCACATGTAGTGATGCTAGGGTATTAAAAACACCTGGAAAACATTGTCACTTTGCTAGCTGTCCAAGCTGTTTTCTTCTCTTCTGGACTAAGAAATGTTTTCCTATCTGCCCCCGTCAACCCACCTGTAATAAAGGGCCTTATCATACATACCTTAGGGTCACATTCTCTTATTAAACCTCTTGACGCAAAATGTAAACATGCAGAATTCATAACTCTTTCAAATTTTAAAAAGGTATGTTCTAAAGTGCCTAAGAGAACTTTGGGTAGCACTCCATAATCAAATTCATGAGTAATATTTTTTTCAATTAAATGAATGAACACCTACATTAAATATAAGTCAAGTTAGGTCTGGCCACAAATAAATTAGTCTTTCACAGCTTTCAGAATTCAGATTTGCAGATAAAGAATTGTAAATTAATTATTTGATTAATTTATGATCTTCTAATCTGAGTTCAGATTTACCCCTCCTAATAAAATATCTACAACAAAGTTCATCTTTTCAAAATATAACTTGTTGACTAAAAATATGATATACTGGATGGGATCCTGGAACAGAAAAGGGGCATTAAATAAAAATAAAGAAAATTCTAAAATATTTACTTGTGTTAATAATATGTCAACACTGGCTCATTAACCCTGACGAATGCCCCAGTCATGTAAGGATATAAACAGCAGGGGAAACTGGGTGTGAGATACATGGAAACAGGCGATACAGGAACTCTGTGCCGTCTCTACAACTCTTCTGTGAATCTAATTAGTCTTAACAGTCTTGTATTAAAAATCTAAAATCACTTTGTCACACTTGTTGGATTCAATTTAGATGTCAAGGCTCTCTCTGGGTGGACTCCCACCTAAATTCTTCCCATCCCCATTTCTATTCCTTTACATTTGTCCAAGTGGTATCCTTATCTCCTCTCTCATCTCTCCCTGTCAGCCCAGTCTTTTTAAAGGTATCAGGAAATCAGAAGCCCCTCTCTAAAACCAGCTCTTAGCCCTGAAATCAAGACCATCCTGTCCTAATTTCAGATGTTTTTACATGTGTTTTAAATAACACTTCCTATTTACATTTCACCTCACTGACATCTAGCTAGATGCTCCTAGCATGTCATGTAGTCGTTAATGTGAAGTTCAGTAAGCCAGAACAAGAACTTCAACAGAAGTCATATTTTCATTTTTAGCATCTGATAACCATTATGGCTTATGTGCAAGGCCACCTCCTCCCTCTCTCTACCTAGGGATGCCATTTCCCTCCATCCTCGTCACTCCTCCAATATCCAGTCAGTCTTAGTGCTGCTTTAAATCACAGCTCCTTCAGCAAGTTTTCCCTCACCAGTGCCTTCCACTCAGCACATTTCATTTTCATCACTTGCTTGTCTGCTATTCCAGATTATGAGGCTGTAGAGAACTGGGCCTATCTTATTATTAGTCTCGGTATCAGGAGTGAATAGAAAACAGCAGTTACTCAAGATGTGTTAAATCACGCACAGGGTGAAGTAGTTCAATTCTTATTTATAAATCAGTTCCGGAGAAATATATAGCTTTTTATAGCAGAAAGCTTTGGAAGTACGCTCAAAAATCTTCTACTTGTTGGGACAATACCTTAAATATTTAGTAATCTCCCCATAGAAGGAATATGCACCTAACTCTTAAGGAACAAGAAAAAATAGTTATACATAGTTAAGTTTAACATATGAGGGGAAAAACTGTATTAAACTTATTCAAGAGTGAAGACATCCTCTGAAATTTGTACCTGGGCTGTTGACTACTGGGAAGCCAGGTCCTATCTTTCTAAGGTATCCACATACTTTTTATAATGAAAAGAAATAAAGATTTTCATCTCATTTCTCTTCTAGGGTAGATGTCTGTCAATAAAAGGCAGACATCAATAAGAGGAGAGGCTTGCACAGTCAACCCAGAAAGCAGGTAATCTGTGAATAATCCAGAATTGAGTACTTAGTTCCACTGCCATGCTCCTCCCAACAAATGAGCAAGATAATTGCATTCGAATCCCGCTAAGTGACCCTCAATCACGGTAACCCAACACTAGCAACACAAAGCATACAGATAATTCTAATTCTGGTATAAAAACAACAACTCCCTTGGAAGAAAAGAAGATGCCATAAATTTTCTGAAGCCTTCCTGGAACACTTTTAATTTTTAATTCTTTAGAAAAACTGTATACATAGCAAAACCATCTTTAATGAAAGGTCTATTTTATAAAATTGTACCAGATCCTCCTAATGTCTCTAATCATATAATCATATTTATAAGCAAAACCAAATATAATATATATTAGTATATATGTATATATTCCATAGTTCACAATTCACATGATTAAAAATGTCAATCCAGCTAATTAAAAATCAAATACTCCTCCTCAGACTATTTTTAAGTGTTT
This sequence comes from Craseonycteris thonglongyai, assembly GCA_004027555.1. Taxonomy (NCBI): domain Eukaryota; kingdom Metazoa; phylum Chordata; class Mammalia; order Chiroptera; family Craseonycteridae; genus Craseonycteris; species Craseonycteris thonglongyai. Next base: position 12,367 of record PVKE010022293.1, read on the forward strand.
ATTCTGCATCATGGTTCTGCATTTGATTCATAGGACACACCTAAAAGAATGGAGAGTATCAATACTTTCTCATGCAAGTAGCATTAGTTCTGTGTAAACTGAAAATGATCACTTACCTTTTGATGCTGTTAAAACAGTATGTATCATTGAGGTGTACCTGTTTTCCAGGTATGGATAGATGAGACTAACTGCCAAAGCATCACTGCTTTCCCATTTGTCTAGTGACAAGATGAGGTATCTCCAGATGTGAACTGTGTTTCGCAATTCATAAGTGGTCAAAGTCCCTAGCAATCTACAGTCTTAAAACAGCAAGCCACACATGGTGAGTAGTATCAACTTCTGATTCTCAGAAATCAGCATAAACTGATGAACTGTGAAATAAAGACTAAAACTCTGTAATTAAACAAACAATTATAAGTCCAATTCTAAGAGTTAGATGTGCTACTATTCAAATGTACATGCTTTCCCATTGAAAATCTATTTCCTTTTCGTTGTACCTGAAAATTAAGTCATCACAAAAAAAAAAAAAAAAAAAAAAAAAAAAAAAAAAAAAAAAAAAAAAAAAAATCAAAAGATTTTGTGTAAATCAAATAAGCAATTTTGCTTTGTGCTAAACATCCTAAGTTATAAGAAACTATAACCATGGTCAAACAGTAACATCACTACCATTACTATAATTTATAACTACTTAAAAATAGAATTAAAATAACACATTCACCCACGAACACTGTATACATCCATCTTTATATTTAGGAAATACAGTCGGAAAAAATCACCTTTCACTCATGAGCTCATCAGACACTTTCTGCTCTTCATACTCCATTTTGTCCTTATTGGTCTGGCTGACTTCCTCACTTTCTAAAACCACTCCTTCATCTTGGATTTTGGGTCCTTGTCGAATGGTTCTCAGTCTCCTTTTTTTGACCTTACTCTTGGTGAACTCTTGGTACTGGTAAGCTCTGTCACTGTCCATGTCCTGGTCTCGGCAGGCGTCAGGGGGCTGCGTCATGGTCCGTTTGCTGGAGATGTCCTGCGGGACGTCCACGGCCATGCGCTTGACCTTCCGCCTCCTCCGCAGCGTCCTGTTCCCAAGGTTGTCCACAGCGAAGTCAGACTCGTGCCATAGAGGCCTTTTCCCACGAACGTTATTATTTAAGCTGGATGATGGCCTGCGCTTTGCCACTAACATCTGGTCGTCAGAGTCACTGTGATCTTTTTTATTATTGTTGTGATTCTCTCTATAGTCCTTGCTCGGTTCTTCTAAGCTCGAATCAGAGCCTTCACTCAAGCAGTGACCAGTCTCCCACGAGTGGTGAACATTATACGACCTCCGTTTTCTCCCTCTCCTTTTCCTTGCCTGGCGTTTCAGGGGGCAGGAAATGCTTCGGGAATGGTCACCCGTTTCAGCAAACCCACCTCGAGCTTGCTCTGAGCTCTCCTCCAATGCTGAGACAAGATCATGAACCAGTTCTTCCATGGTTCGACTGAAATGCCTCCATTATTTAAAGGAAGAAAGAAAAAATGAAAGAAAATAGTCAGCATTAACCATATTAACCTGGCTTATTACAGCAGACAATTCATTCTAAATTTGGCTAAAATTAAGTTATTACAAAGAAATGTTTAAAAGCTATTTAATTTTCCTATCTAAGATATTAGAGTTTTCATTTTCAGCTCCTTTTTCTTGTATAAATTCTTTTATTAAACATGTGAATTACTTGAAGATAGAGTGAGCATGATATCAGCAATGAAAGGTCTCGGTAATTTTATATTTTTACTGTGTACCGGTAATTGCAGAAAAGTGATTTCTGCTTAGAAACTGTTCTTTAGCCTACTCCTGTGTCCTTTCCATAGTGCCAGTTTTCCTAGATCAGACAGAGATAGAGCTTTCTCAACCCCCCTCCCTGCCCCATTTCTAAGGCCATGTACACTCTCCTGTTCTCACCACATGCTCTCCCAGTCACTGCAGAATGTGCAGGTAGACAGAGAGACTGGCAGGCACTTCCAAGATTTGGGATAATATGGAAAGAAAGTTTAACCAAACACTGAGCATATATTTAGGCCACACTAATATCATAACCCAGTGAAGCAGAAACTAGGTTCAAATTCAGGTTGGAGTTTCACTGTTCTAAAATGGCCCATCATTTTTCTTATAATTCATCTGAGAAAGTCTCTTGGCCTCATTTATTTATTTATTTAATTGATTTTTTTTTTTTTTGGGGGGGGGGGTACAAAAACCAAAGAACTATATTACCAGTGAGAAAATCATCCACTAGTCAACAAGGATAAACATCAGTAATCTTTGGGAGCTTTTATATGAGGGCCGTCTAGAAAAAAAATCCAGCTATTGTCAATATGATGAGAATGGGTATATGGCTGGATATTTTCTGGACAGCTCTCATACAAAGAGAAGGGGGAGGGCCCAGAACAGTCTCCATAGTTACACATCATTGGTTTTTCCACATAGCTTCATTCCACAGGTGGGCGTGGGGCTTCACAGGGCAGGAAATGAGGCAGGGTCTCATCCTGGTGAGAACTGAACAGGGGGCACGCCCCAGTTCAGCATATGTGTCCACTCGGGCCCGGACAGGGATTTGATCTTCGGTCCCCAGGGCTGTAAAGTGAGCGCTTAACTCACTGAGCCATCCCGGCTTCCCCATGAACAATCATTTCTCAAACTGAATTCTAGGCCCACTTAGAGATCAAAATATTTTAATTAGAGAGGACTAAGCACACATTCTGTAAAGAGCCAAATGTAGTAAACATTTTACGCTGTGTAGGCCATTAGGTCCCTGTCACAGCTACTCAACTTTCACCATTGTAAGGTGAAAACAGTACATAAATGAATAGGTATGGCTGTGTTCTAATTAAACTTTATTTACAAACCAAGTGATGGCAGGCCATAGATTGCTGACCCCTGCTATATATATTCTCTATAGCCTATATTTACAGATGTTTGCAAGTTCCCTAGAATTAACTTTCAACTTTGTGTTTTCATTTGAATGATTACTTGAAAATAAACACATTGTTATTCAGCAGGATTTACCACTTCTAAGAGGATGTACAGTAATAGCTTCTAACTTAAGTATTTACTATGTGCCCAGGATTCTAAGTGCTTCATACACATTACCTCATTTCATTCTCACATAGTAACACAATGAGGTGGTAGTTGAAATACATAGACACACAGATTAAGGGCAGCTTGCCCAGTATGGTGCTTCTAGGAAGTGGTAGAAACGGGATTGGAACACTGACACTCTGACTCCAGAGACTGAATGCTCGCCCAACTATAGCTAAACCAGCTACACGAATTCACCATCCTGTTTGTATATTTGTTTATGACTGATTTAGCAGCAGGTGGTACAATTCTGACTACAATGATTTTTCCACTACCTATTATGTTAACAGCTGTCTTTTTGTTTTTCCCTTTATTGTATTGAGTATTTTGTCCTTTTCCTTTAATTACAACTATTTAGTTGGAAGAAATGTAGTCTGCAAGACCTGTTATCTTTAAATATAATATTGTACCTTTAAACAATTTATTGGAAGCCAGTTTAACACATATAGCAATAAGGATTCTTTGTCAAAAATGAGATTCAATATTATAATAATTTACTTTTTGAAGACACAGTTTTCTTATTAATAGGTGAATTACTAGTTCTAAATATTAACATTTAAATTAACTCAATGCATGAAAATATGCTCCACTAAAATTGCAGGTTATTTTGGAAGTTACAATTTAGTGCTTTACATTCAAAGAGAAAATTTAGTACTAACATTTGAAAAAGGTTAGCAGATCATATTCAATCCATTATAATCTAATACTCTTCAATTTTGTTAAAAAATGTTGCTATTACTACTAGACAGTTTAAAAAATATAATAGTACTAAGAATGAAAGCAAAATTTCTTTATAACATCATTAAAGCTATGCCAGCCTTATTCGATTTTAGTTTTTCTCAAGACAAAATATATTTAAATAAATATTTCAAACAGTAGAATCCAATTCCATGATGTCACTCAAATATGAATCAACTAAAAACTGACTTTAAAACACTTTTTAAAAAACTCTGTAGGGGAAGCTGGGATGGCTCAGTGAGTAAGCGCTTGTTTTGCAGACTCGGAGCCTGAGGATCAAATCCGGGGCCCGGTCCATGAGGACCCATGTGCTCAACTGGGGTGTGCCCACCGGTTCAGTTCTTGCCGGGGCCTATGCAGGAGGCTACTGGTCCAGTTCCTGCCCTGGGCAGCCCTATGCCCACCTGTGGAGTGAAACTATATGGAAAACTAATGCTGTCAACTATGAAGACTGCTCTGGGCCCTTCCCACTCTGTCTGTCTCTGTCAAAAACAACAACGACAACAACAACAACAAAAAAAAAACCTCTGTAAAAGCACAGAAAAAACACATTTAATGCAAGTGCCTTTCCAGGTCAAATTACTTTCCCCCTTCGTAGTTTCAACTAACCAGACTCCTGCCAGTCAGTCCTAACCAAAACCCCTATTATGAGTCAATAATAATATAGTCAGTCTAGCTGGGTCACTTGCATTGCTCAGGTAAAATTGGCTTCACAGGCCTCACAAAAATAGTCAATATGAGAACATCACATGATCAATAGCTCATTTACTTCCTTTACCTTCACAGTTATAATGAAGACACCACTGTACTGAAACACTTTATCCTAAAGATATGTTCTTAAATAAGACCTTTCTATTAGAAGGGAAACCTGGAAACATAGAACTTGCATGTACAAAAATTAATGTTTATTAAGCATCCAAAGTTTTAAAGTTTGTAAATGATAAAATTCAGTGAATTACCATTTTGCTGATTTGAAAGTTTTATACTCACATTTATAAAACAATTTCTCTTCATGTGGAAATTAATTCTTTTGGAAATAGTTTGTATTGGGTATGATGTGGAAGGTAACAGTTCATTAAAACTTTTCTTAACATATTCCTAATAGAATAAAATTATAGTCCCACTATCTATATAGAGCTGGATTTTATGAAGAAAAATGATTTGAATAGATAAGTATTTTGTTTTTTATTGCAAGTGGTATTATGTTATGCTGAGTAATATAAAATGTACACTCAACCCAAAATTTGATGTTATCAGTTTTAGGTAAAAATGTTTGGCCAAAGGTCAAGTTTGTCCTCCTGTAGGCAATATGGAATATTTATTAATAGTAAAATGAGTGAATCGCTCTCCTTGGCTTCCTTAATACCCAGGGTTAATTAATTCAGAAAAAGGCCTTCCTAATAATGTACGAGGACTGTCTGGAAAAAATTCAGCCATAAATGTCTCTATTTTGCATATTACATACTTTCTGGACAGCCCTCATATGTTTGAGAGTGAGGAAGTGGTAAGTTAATGTAGAAAACATGGCACTAAGTTTAGGGGTTTCTTTCAAACCATCTTGATTCAAGGAAGAAGAATCCGGAAGCTGCCTTAGTCCTAACTTACTGGGTATATGGCAGCTGACTTATGAACCAAATGTAAGAAAGTTTACCAATTTGTGTTAGGCTGCATTCAAAGCCGTCCTGGGCCTCAGGTGGCCCATGGGTGGTCCAGCAAGCTGGACAAGCTTGCTCTAATGGCTTTCAAAATATAAACTACTGAACAAAAAACTGCCTAAGAGAAATAATATCAAAGTCTAAAGCAAACCAAAATATTAAAATCTAAAAGATAATTCATTCCAATGCTTTTCAATATGCATATCTTAAGAGCGCATCTACACAAGCTTTTAGTATAAAGAAAATGATTCTCATTCATTGCTTATACTACACATGCTAACTGCTCAATATGTATTGCATATACATGGGCTATAGGAAAAAAATCCAGCCATTGTCAATATAATGAGAACAGTTACTTGGCTCAATACTCTCCTGGCAGCCCTTATATAATATCTTCTGAATTCCTAGAATAGCAATGAGAATGAAGACAACAGAATATTAATTAAAAAGTACCTAGCATAATGCTTGACACATCACAGGTGTTAAAAAAATCTGGATAAACAAACTAATGAATTACTAAATAAATAAGAAAAATATGTATGTTGACTAAAAATTTAAACAATCCAGATTTCAACATTTCTGTCATATTAACAAGTTAGATATTCTAAGTTTTCAGTTAAGGGCATGTTATTAAAGTTGGTTTAAAGGTGTCTAGCAGGCCATAAATAAAGATGCTAAGAAGCTATAGCAAGATTAATGAGTTATTTGCCCAAAATCATACTGCCCATTACTTTGATTCCTAATTATTGAAACAGAAACTTGACTCAAACAAACCTGACAGTATGAAATTGAGTTCAAGATAACAAGAAAAGAGCAGTTACTGAAAAAAAAATCACATTTTTCACTATGCAATTTTCCAGATCTAAAAAACCCCCCAAAATACCAAATAAGAATGAAACTATAAAAACAAAGATCGAGACTCAACAGTTTATTTAACAAAAAATTTTAATGCAAAGCCACATAAATATGTAGATATCATAGTTTACTAGGTCATTGATTCAGTATTTTCATGATCAAGGACTTAATCTTAAATTTTTTTTAGTTCTATCTTTAAAAACCCCAGAAATTGACTTTAAATATAAATTATTAATGTCAAAATAAAGTATAAATTGTAAGTGTGATTTGTCTACCAAATGAAATCAAATTTTAAAAGGGTGGCATTAGAGGTACCAAGATAGATTTATTTTGGACCCTAATTTTAAAAATGTATGTGAGTAATGAGGCAGGATAAACACTCTCAGCTATACTATTTTCTTTTTATAAGCATAATGTAAATCACTTATAAGATTGACTTGAACAAAAATTGTGTTCCCATCCCGACACACACACAAAATCATAGAATCTTTAATTGTATAAAACTATTCTTCCTTAGACTTCTTAACTATAAACTATAAGATCAGTTCTACTTTTCAAAAAGTTGTTAAGAGGTAAAACATCTACATTAACCCTGTTGCCTAAAAATTGAAAAACTACTCTTAATATTGTTGAAACAGTTGTAGTAAAGATGGGAATTAAATACATCAAGAATTTCAGTTTAGTTAACAAATATAGGCATATAGTTTCCAGTTTATATAGTCTTTGAGATACTGTATACTGTTCAGACATCATAGGAAGTACACCAGGCTGGTTAAGAATTTTTGTAAAATATTCTGGAATCATACTGCAAATACAACACTTGGGCAAGTTATTTAAATTTGCTCCTCTCACCATCTCTAAAATACAAAAATAAATAAATAAATAAATAGATAGATAGATAACCTATCTCAAAAGATTTAAATAAGATGTTACGTGTATGTAAAACCTGGCACTATGTAACTACTTAGTAGTAGCATACCAGGGGAATTGGGATATCACCACTGTGATGAAACATAAGTGTATAGTACAGTAAATGCCTTATCAATGAATGAAAAAAATTCCATTAAGAACTTTTGAATGAGAGGAGGGTTAAGCAGATAAACTAGAAAATAAAAGTTTCAGTTGTCATTCATTTTAAGAATTCCATTCTGGGGAAGTGGGGATGGCTCAGTGGATTAAGCTCTCGTTCTGCATCCCCAGGACCAAGCATAATCCCAGCCCCAGCCCGTGCAGACCCATGTGCTGAACTGCAGTGTGCTTCCCATGTGGGAGGCCCCCAGTTCAGCCCACCCCCACTCCCGACTCAGTCCCTGGATCGAGGGGGTGTGCCTCCCATGGGAAACCCCCAGACCAGTTCCCCCCTTGTGTGGCCCCTTGTGTGGAATGAAACCATGTGGAAAACTAATGATATACAACTATAGAGACTGCTCTGTGCCCTCCCCTTCTCTCTGTCTCTGTCAAAAACAATAATATAAACCTTAAAAAAAAAAAAAAAAAAGAATTTCATTCAAAAACACTGATTATGTCCTAGGCACTGTGTTATAATCTTGTGCCATCAGAAAGGATGAGGTCATGTACTGCCAGGGAGTTGAAGGACAATAGGTCTCTGCATTACAAAGCTGCACCTAACCATGATTTAGGTAGGTGTAGGGAGAAGAAGGAATTTAAAGAATCATATTTTTAAACTAAATAGCCACCAATCCTACAAATCAATATCACCACAAGAACAGACCAACCTACATAGCACGCTTTGTTTATCTCAACAAGATAACTGAATGATGAAACATTAAGGAAGGTGTTAATACCATGGAGCTAGAACTCTGGGGTGAAGGAAATGTCTTGTAACATTTTTGGTGTGGTGGTTACATGGTATGTACAATTGACAAAACTAAACATACTAAACACTTAAATATGTTTTACTTTACACTAATTATATCACTATTTAAAAAAAAGTGCTGGGGAAGCTGGGATGGCTCAGTGGGTTAAGCACTCACTTTGCAGCGCGGGGGACAGGGGATCGAATCCCGGCCCCGGCCCGTGCGGAACCATATGCTGAACTGGGAGCTCCCCCAGTTCAGTTCTCTCTCTCTGTCTCTGTATGTCTCTCTCTCTCTCTGTCAAAAATAAAAATAAATAAATAAAATTATATTAAAAAAAAGTGCTCTTGCTTTTCTGAGTGGAAGATGTGAGTTTAAAAGAAGCATAACCAAATCTATATTCATTATAAAATGTACAGAATGATCTGATTTGATTAAACATTTTAGACAAGATATTCTTTTAACTTTTCAAAATAGAGACTATAGACAACTAAATCTCCCATATTCTCATTTGCTACAGACTCTAGAAACAAGACATACATTTTTTTTTTTTAGCCACATTTCACCTGTTCAACACTTTGTTTGAGACTTGTCAGTGGAAAATCTACTTGTTTCACTGCTTGTCTTTGTATGCTTGGAGGAAAAGACTTTGGGAAAAGAATAGGGCAGACATTAGTTTTCATCTAGAAATCCATCACCCAGCTTCTACTCTAGAACTAAACTGTGCATGGCAATACTGGACAAGTCACTTAAGTGTTCTGTGCCTGTAATAATCTTCTATCACAGGGCTGTTGTAAGAATAAAGTGAAAACATTACATGAAAGCACTTTGAAAAGTCAAAACAATATATGATGTGATACTGTAGTGTAGATGTAGTCAAACTCCAAACTTAGTCCTGGCCTTTTGTATGTTCTTGAGGAACACCCACACATATCTCATCTAAGCTAGATTATAACGTTCAAGGGACAGGCACACAGGTAGGTTACTCCCACTCCAAGAACAGGAAGGTGGAAGACTCAGGTAGCTTCCACTACTAACCTTCCAGAACTCAAGATATCTGGGATTTGATCTTCCAAGACACTTAGAGTAATCTAGTCAATTTCAAAAGAGAAGTGCGGGAATAAGGCCTGGATTAACAGAAATCCTTCCAATCTCTAATCTTGTCAGCAGTCACGAGGAAATGAATTGCTGCTAGAGTACCGAAAGCTTGACTCCCAAAATACCGTCAAGGTTTAGACAAGCAATCAACAAGCATTTACTGGATTCCATCACAAATATTTGGCAAACATCCAGACGCCTTCCTCAAATTGCGTCCATCACAGGCACGGGTGAGAACAAGGCCTACATGTCTTCAGATCAAACGTCACAACTCCCCACCCCCCTTCCACTCCAGGTACAGTGGCCTCCTGCCAGCCATCACCTCCGGCTCTCCTGTTCGCCTATCCCCAGGATCGCCAGGCTCACCAGCTGTTCCCGGCGGATGGAGCTCCGATCGGTTGGCGCCCGGCGGCCCCGAACATTAACGACACCCAGGAGACTGGCCTCGAGGCTCAGGCCCGAGAACAGACTCCAACTCGCACAGAACTACCGACTTCCCAAGAGCAGTTCAGCATTTTGAGCTGAGCTTCCAGAAGCAGGTGGGAGGCGGAAACCGGATGCTGGGAGCAACCATTGCTTAGCCTCCTTTCCCCACCCCCGGCTTTCCTAGCCTATAACCTCCTATTTTTACCTATAAAAAACACAGAGGCAAATAAAGTAAACACTATAATACTAAAAATATATTAATATTCTGTTTAATATTCAATAAACTAAAATAAGATAAAAAACAAGTAAACGAAATGTTGACCCCTATTCAGGACTAGCTCTATGGTTTAGCCCAGTTGCCTTGGAGACCGATAGTAACACCTGTGGGAAACTGACGCTGAGAAGCAATGGCCACGCTAGCCCGCCTGCAAGCCAGGTCGACGCTTCTAGGACATCAGTACTACTTTAGGAACAGGTAGGTCATCACAGGGGGGTCATGCGAAGAGCTGGAGAGGAGTCCGTCTGATTCTAACAAACTTCTGATTTTCTTACTGACTGCACTCAGTTATGTACTCAGTTCTGAGCAGTGAGGCTTAGCAAGGCTTCCGTCAACTGCACAAGGATGATTTTTGTGCGTAAGTTATGTTTTCTTTTTTTCTTTGTAATTAATAGTTGTTGTTTGTTTTTTTTAAGTAGGTAATTTGAAGCTATGTATGCGTCCTTTCCACCCACTATGGGCTCTCTCATGCTGACCTACCACCTGCCTGCTCACCGGCTTGCCCCTTTTCGTCTCTCTTGGGTTCTGATGCCCCGTGCAGGGTTCCGTGTGGAACTTTTCCTTACCTTTCTAGAGCACACTGAAGCCGGGCCTTCTCTCCATGGCAACACTCTACTCATTCAGACGGTGGCATTCCAGCTCCCCTCCGCCTCCCCTAGGCTGCCCCACCTGTGGATACCCACGTAGTGACCTAGACAGGCTCTCACGTACATGCTGAGCACTGCGGCCCCCTCCCCTCAAACCCCGCCTAGCATAGATCCCTACTTTCCTTGCCCACTGCCAGTTTCTTTAGGACTTATTTGTTCCGGAAATGAAGTGATAGAAAATGAATAATTAAAAAAAATTGTAAAAGTAACTATAAATCTGCAGGATATTCCTGCTTTATGATCTAATAATACTCATGTATTTGTAACTCATTGATCATTGAGTGGTGGGATAATAATAAAGAGGAGGCCTATTAATGAAAACAGAACATGACTTCTAGATTCTAAAATGTGTTATTTCTCGTAACCAAATAGTTACCGCTTATTAGGCACCCAGGTGATAATCAGAACACAAAGTACAGGTTAAGTATATTTTCTGCCTTTAAGGAACTTGAACATCCTTAAGACCCAGTAGTGGAAAAAATGATTGACAAAGTAATAATAATAATAATAGTGGAAAAAATGATTTACAAAGTAATAACAATAATAATAACAATAGTGGAAAAAATGATTTACAAAGTAATAATAATAATAAATAAATAAATAAATTTACACATCAATATATCTTCTACTACAGGGTGCTTCATATTAGAATTTTATTCCTAGTATCTGAAATAGATACAAGTTATGTGATACTGAGAGAGAAAAACTATTGGATTTATGATCTAGTGTTTATTCAGTAACTAATATACCTAGGTCAGAATAAGCACAGCACGTTGATGTGTAAAAGGCATAGTTTTTGCATATTACTGGAAAGATATGTAACCACTTTTTTTTCCATTTCTTTTTATTGTCAGTAAATTTCTGGCCACTAATGATGCACATGAATATAGTATTATCCAGGGTTACAGCACTTATTTCTAGTTGATGATGAAATGATTGAAAGCTTCCAGCTTTTTTCTTGATGTTTTATTACATTCCTGGTAATTTTTGGTCTTTCATCATTAATAATTCATTCAGTATTCACTGTGATAATACTGATCATAATAAATTTATTTCAAATTCATGTAGATGTCATATTTTATTCACTGCTATAGAATTTTTATTGTAATTTGGAACTAATTAATATACCATTAAAACAAAGTGTTGCCCACATTTTTCATTTTAAACGTAAAGTGTCTAGCAGTTCATGACATACTTTATGATTATTCAGCATCCTGATGGTAACCCAAGTATCTATAAATTTAATTGTTAAGCCTTTCAAAAAGGGCAACAGAAAACTATAGAAGTCAAATTTCAGCACACAAATTAAAACTTAGCAGTAAGTTAACTACTAGTTTTTGTTTGTTTCCCTTTAAGATGTATAGTTCTTATTTGTGCAGTAAAATAATGTGTGCTTGTATTGTATATATTATTTGTAACTCAAAGAAGAGAGAATGTGTGCGTTCAAAGGTCAATCTGGGGAAAGCTGGATGGCTCAGTGGGTTAATCACTAACTTTGCAGCCCTGGGGACTGCAGATCGAATCCCGGCCTTGGCCTGTGTGGACCCATATGCTGAACAGATTCTTTCAGGTATCTGCATGTCTTTTATCTGTAACCACCCCGGGATTAAAGTGACTAAGAGTGTGGGCCATCTGTTGGCCCCTCAGCAACTTTGTTATCCTGAAACAGGAAGGGTTTTGAGTCAGTCTAGTGAGGGAAGCTTGAGCGTGGCATCTTCAGAGGGATTATGTATGCCAACAGGCACGCTGTTTCCTCAGGGGAAGTAGCATTGGTAAGAAAGGTTGAGTTTTAGGGCTAACATTAATTATGTCTCTGAAACCACTAGGAATGCTAAGTGGGACAAAATAGACAAGACTACTTGCCTTTTGGATTTTAAAGTGGAGTGGGAAGACCACCATTAACGCTGGAATATGATTATGTTAAATAGTACGAAGACCTCTGAGGATGTGTATTAACAGGAAGGCCAATGTAGTCTGGGCAGTCAGGGAAGGGCCCATGGAGGAAAGGACTTGAAGCTGTTCTCACTCCTACGTGGAATACGTAATATGAGCTTACCTGTGTCTCTGCTGTCATTCGGTGCTTGGGGCGTGAACGTACAACTACAATGAAACTTTTTCTTCTACTCATATTGTCTGCAGTGATCTCTCACACTTAGTTATATCCAACAAATTTTACTGTGTCATCTAGTAACCTTATCCCAGTGCTTTCCTTTATCAGGTAATGCAGCTAATTCTTTGTGCAGTTTTTACAGTTAGTTCAACACTTCTACTTCTCCTGAAACATCGTAACCAATTGCTGCGGATTCTCTCCACTCCGCTCGATTTTGATGCACAATTTTTGTTCCTCCCTTTGCTTTTGTGAGTCTTTTTCTGTCAGGCTTTGTAGGTAAATCTCTTTCTGGCTCATCAAGAATTATAATCCATCCTCTTCTTTTTCCAGCTACTTGTCCCTGACAGCCTATTGCTAATCTTTTTAAGAATTTTTTTATTGGTTTTGACACAGAGAGAGAGAGAGAGAGATACAGAGACAGAGAGAGAACTGAACTGGGGGAACTCCCCAGCTCAGCACATGGGTCCGCACGGACCAGGGCCAGGACTCGATCCTCGGTCCTCGGTGCTGCAAAGTGAGCGCTTAACCCACTGATCCATCCCGGCTTCCCCGCTATTGCTAATATTATTTCTTTCTCTCAGCCAACTTTATAGTATTGTCTA
>PVKE010022294.1:0-25719 GCA_004027555.1 Craseonycteris thonglongyai
GGGGAAGCCGGGATGGCTCAGTGGGTTAAGTGCTCACTTTGTAGCGCCGGGGACTGAGGATCGAATCCCAGCCCCGGCCCGTGCAGACCCATATGCTGAACTGGGGAGTTCCCCCAGTTCAGTTCTCTCTCTGTCTTTATCTCTGTATCTCTCTCTCTCTCTCTCTCTCTCTCTCTGTCAAAAAATTAATAAAATAAATAAATAAAACTTTAAAAAAAAAAAAAGAAAGATGCTCTCCTTTTACTCTGCAAAATACACTGACTAGTGGCCGGGTTCCTGGAGCTAGTAGGCTACTCTAAAGCAATCTACTTTCTAAAGCAACTCCTACTGCTTGAGTTGTATACTTGGCAAAAATCAGTTGTGTTTTTTCTCAAGCCTGAATTTGCCAGTTGTACTTGTTCTTGTAGTTATATCTAGTTGCCGGGCTGTCAGGCGGGAGTAGAAGTCCAGGTTCCGCACCGAGCCCCCACTGACGTCCTCGAAAGGGCAGGCTCTCCACTAGACCTTTGCTCACACATCCTGCTGGGACAGAAAGGAGTTCTTCTTCCATCCATTTAGTGACACTGGGGGTTGGCTCGACTGCCTGACTCTATGGATTTGCCTATTCTGAACACTTCATATACATGGAATCATAAAGTATGTAGTCCTTTGTGGCTGGCTTCTTTCGCTTAGGATAATGTTTTCAAGGTTCATTCATGTTGTAGCATGTGTCAGTACTTCATTCCTTTTTATTGCTGAATAATATCCTGTTTTGTGGATATACAATATTTGGTTTATCCATTCAACAGTTGATGGTGAACATTTGGACTGCTTTTGTTTTTGGCTCTTATGAATAATGTTGCAATGAACATTAATGTACAAGTTCTTACATGGAAGTGTTTTCATTTCTCTTGGTTATAGACCTAGGAGTGGAATTGCTGGGTCATGTGATGACTCTGTATTGAACCTTTTCTGCATGAGGAACTCACTTCACAGCCCCTACTGCCCCAAAGCCATAGACTCTGCTGCACCCTTGCCAGCAAAATGGGCTCAAAGCCCACCTCCTCCTGTGGTTCGTTCTGATCTGGAGATTGGCCTGGGTACCATTGGCTGGTGGAGCTTCAAAGGAGACCAATTGGTGGGTTTTCCCACAAATATAAATGTTCCAAAGGAGCTGGTCAACCAGAAAATATGACAAATGTCCGGTACTGTGTCTATCAATAGATTACCTAATACATCATGACACATCCATGCATTAGAATACTATGCAGCCTTGAACAGATAGCTTAAAAAGTAATGATGTCCAAGGTAAGATTAATGTGTATTCTGTTCTACCATTTGTATTTTAACAGGAGCTGTACATATTTATATATTTGTCCATGTGTTCAAAAGTCTGAAAGGATGCACAAAAATCTGATCAGAATGGTTACTACTAGGAAGAGAAAATGGAGACTAGGATGGAAGAGGGATGTATTGGTCTGAAACTGTATAGGTCATGTGATATGTAATCTATTCAAAATATTTAAAAATAAAAATTTTTGTCATTCATACAAGTTGTGGCTATTAAACATTTGGTGACTTTTATTCATTTTAGAATGTTTGGAAAAAAACCAACAGTGGGTATTATCTACTATATTTGTGATCCAAAGTGACAGCACAGACACCATTGATGCTCATGAAATCTCAGGATCATCAGCCTTCACTTCTGGGCTAAAGGTTACCCACCTCACAACCACAATTGTGAAACAGCATCTATCTGCTCCATAAAATTGGCCTGCTTGGCTAGCACTTTCCCAAGCAACCAGTTTAGACCTCTGAAGTTGTCAGTGACATTGAGGACATAGAGAACTGTTAATAAAAACAACTGTTCCATCCTAGGAAGCAAGAAACACTGTCTCCTGCTCACTCCTCACATACCCCCATAGTCTGTGGTCAAGTTTCTATGATACTTTCATGAACAGATGAGAAAAACCCATACGAAACTACTAGACCACTGATGTTATAATAAAACAATTTTGTTTCTGGGTAGGATAAGGTTCTGTAGCTAACTAAGTCTGTGTCTATTAAAACCTGCTGAGTGAGGTTCAAAATCCTTTCAGCTGAATCATTTAGGATGCTTCCAGCAGTATGAAAAAAATAGCTACCTAAAAAAGATTCAAACAGGAGGACATTATTTCATAAAACAAGAAGTCTGGAGAAGAGAATTCCAGAGCTGCCTACTGCAGAAGTTTAATGATGTCAGGGCACTGGGTCAGTTTCTTTGACTTTCTCCATGGTCACAAAATGATTTCTGCTATTCCCACTGCTACATCTTCCATGAGATTATTTCAGGCAGAAAGCATAAAAGGACTTCCCACATCAGTCTCTGTTTTTGACCAGGGAGAAAAACCTCTCCTAATCCCCCAGAAGATTTCGCCTCAAATGGAATTGGTCAGAACTATGTTATACTAGTATACCCGCCCCCCAACCAATTACTGACAAGGAGGAAAGGGATGACCATGTTGGGCTTAACCAGTCACAGTTCATCCTCAGAACCTGGGCGATAGGGTTGCCTATTTATTGTTTGTTCAAAATTTGTTTTTAACTGGGTGTCTTATATTTTTATTTGTTAAACCTGGCAACTCTACTGGTTGACACCCCCACCTTTGTTAAGTCCATTGCCAGCCCATACTTTAAAACTTCAGAGTTCCATTAGCAAGAAGAAGGAAGTACTGCCTAAAAGTAGTAATGAACATTCTGCCTCATTGCAACATACGATTACCTATAGCATCCAACAAGAAAGTCCTGGTCTGGCTCTCTGCTCCTTCCTGCTTGACAGACAGCCGTGCATTTGAAATGTGATGGTGAAGGTTGGAGTAAATGCATTTGGCCGTATTGGGTACCTGGTCACCAGGAATGGCTCAGGCCTCATTCTCCATCATGCAGCTGTGGGCCCGCAGGGTACGCCACGTGTCTCCTTCCTTCAGGTGCTCATAAAGAGTAAGAATAATTCCAGGGTGTCAGTCACTTCAAATAACTGGACCATATTGGGGTGAGGCAAGTCCTTCATGCAGTTCGTTGCCTTCTCACAAGAGACATCTATGAAGTCTGGAGAAGGCCCACTGATTGATGCCCTTGGCAGACTCCTCCATCCTGGCCACTTTTTATATCAGTTTAAAAAAATTTACTTCAAATCATTCAAGAACAGTGAATATATATTGAGTATATTCGATCTGATCTTAGTCTTCTTGAAGAGATAATTTTTTCTTTAAGCTCTGCCAAATTCACTGTAATGACATGCCAGAGATAGCTGAAACTTTAAAACTAAACCATTAAACCCTCCAGACTATACCTCCCACGTTTCTCCCATTAGCTGCACACAAAATGGAAAGAAAGAAACCTCTTGGAATTATTATAATTCAATACTTTTGGACAACTTATGTTGTGCCATATTTTTTCAAGTGTGTTTTTAGACTTAATGTTCATTGACTCAATTTTGTCTTCCTCGTCAGCTCTGGAACACCAATATGTTTCCATTGGTGAATGTTCAATGCACCTTTCTCTTCCTTGGGTCTTTGATCTGTCAGCGGTGTCAGAACACCCCTCCCCATCTCCCCTACACACTCAAGATTTATCATGACACATTTGGAAGGCCCGATGAAAGATGAAACAAAGGCTCACAACCTTTCTACTGTCTTTGCTACTTAACAACTGTTGGTGGCTTTTTTTTTTCCTATGATTTAAAAAATTATTTTATTTATTTATTTTAAAACTTTTTTTTTAATTGTTTTTGAGAGAGAGAGAGATACAGAGACAGAAAGAGAACTGAACTGGGGGAACTCCTCAGTTCAGCACATGGGTCCGCACGGGCTGGAGCCGGGATTTGATCCTCGGTCCCCGGTGCTGCAAAGTGAGTGTTTAACCCACTGAGCCATCCTGGCTTCCCTAAAAAAATTATTTTTGTAAATTGGTTCACAGATATTTATTGCTGCAAAATGCTTTGAAAGTGTTCAGGGAAAGGACACTGCTCAATGTTCATACTGAAATAATTAAGCTTTATAATTTCACTGTCAGTTTATCAGAACAAGTGATAAATATCACTTTATACTGCCTGATTCTGTACACAGGCCTTCTCAGTCCATTTCCTCCCTCAGATTGTGTGTGAGTATCTTTCTAGCATTGCTTGGCACACCATATGGAAACAATGACACTACCAAAATCTTGGGCAGGTCGGATAACCGCAGGAAAAGTCCATCTGTGCTCCCTGGAAGCTGGGGGAGGTGGGTCCTGGCTACTCTGCAGGTACTCCCGGGAACTGTGGTCAGGGACTTATCAGTGATCCTGACCCTCTCTGGCTCAGTTCCCTTTGTGCTGAGAACTTCTAGAAATGTCACTTCACTCCAGAGAATCTGTCCTCTTTGTGCATGTGGCTAATTTAACTAAGTTTTTCCATACATGTAGCACAATGGTGACAGAATGAAGGCTTTGGCAGGACTCAGATCCCAGTTACAGTCCTAGTTTTATTTCTGACTCCATAAGATTGTGGACAAGCCCCTTCATGGCCACCCCACAGGACCTCCGGTTATGTGCATGTGTACAAGGTCTGACAATTAAATTCACAAACTTGCCACTGTGTGCTTACATGGGCAGCACTATACAAACAACTCGGTAAGGTTTCATAACCTTGGTATATCAGAATCTCACAGCTGTGTCCATGTCAACGTGTGGCAGTATCTTGCTGAGTGACGTTCATTATTATTGATGTGTGTTTTTGTGAGCTATCACAAGAATGTTGGAGCTTGAGTTTGCCAAGACCTTTTAAACAGGCAGAAAGATGTTTTGGGCCATGGTATCACTGGTGATGAAACATGAGTGTACCAATACAACCCTGAAACAAAGTGTCAAATTGCACAATGGAAGTCAGCCAATTTTCCACGAGCAAAGTTCCATCAGTCCAAATCAAGAGTCAAAACAATGTTGCTGAAAAGGCTGCATGAAAAAGACAAAAGTGACCTGGGATGCCGGGGATAGCTCAGCAGGTTGAGGGCTGGCCTTGCAACCAACAAATCCCGTCCTGGCTCATGCAAACCCATATGCTAAACTGCGGTGCAACTGGTAACCGCCACAGTTCTCACCTCCCATGCAGTGGGGGTCCCCAGTTTGGTTCCTGCCCTGTGCAACCCCACATCCATCTGTGTGGAATGAAACCATGTCACAGTTAATGATGTACAACTATGGGCTCTGGGCCCTCCCCCTTTTCTCTCTCTCCCTCTCTCACCTTCTCTCAAACAATAAAATAAATCTTTAAAACAAAACAAAACAAAAACCCCAAGCTCTCTGCAACTCCTGGCTTTTGCATCACGACAGTGCACCAGCTCACAGGGCACTGACTCTGAGGGGGTTTTTAGCCAGTGAACAAATAACTGTACGGGAATACCCTCCCTACTCACCTGATCTGGCCCTCATTGATTTTTTTCTTTACCAGAAGATAAAGGAAATGCTGAAAGGAAGACATTTGATGACATACAGGACATCCAGGGTAATGCAATGAAGGCTCTGATGGCCATTCCAGAAAAAGTTCCAAAATTGCTTTGAAGAGTGGACTAGGCACTGGCGTCAGTGCATAGCTTCCCAAGGGCAGTACTTCGAAGGTGACCGTAGTGATATTCAGCGATGAGGTATGTGGCACTTTTTCTAGGATGAGTTCACCAACTGAATTATCAGGCCTCATACATACAGGAGGGCTGTCTGGAAGAAATCCAGCCATTGTCCATATAATATGAATGATTATATGGCTGGATACTTTCTGGACAGCTTATATATATTTATATAATTATTATTACTGAAGAGTTTTATCAACAATCTTTTATTTTAGCTGTACTTATTTACTTTTTTAATAAGTAAATTTTAAAGTCAATTATTATCCAAGTTAATCTTTGTAAGCCTAGGTATAATAAAAGATACTATAGCTGATGTTAATAACTTTAAAAGACATGTTTATGTAACTAAAAGTTAAACCAGCCTTTTGAACTCAGGTGAAACAAAACTTAAAATTTAAACTAGCTTTAATATCAGATATTTTCTTAGATCATGTGATCCTTAAAAGTATCTGGGTTAATCTTTATTATTTCTTTACATTTATATAAGCACTTAAAGACATTTTTTAAGCCAATTAAATATTATAAACTGGTAATTACATCCAGAGGCAAAAACATTATATCATATATAAAACATAGACAAAAGAGACAAACATAGATATCAGAGATAATATACATAAACAGTACCAACTATCAGCAGTTGCAAAGAGGACGCAAGGTCTATTTGTCCTGGACAGTGTCAAGGAGGCTGGAAAAGAGGGGCAGGTGTCTAGCTTGCAAGATTAGCTGCTTGTGCTTTTAAAAATGTCCTCTTTTTCTCTTCAGTTACCTCAGCCTCAGACAGTAGTGGCTGTGTTTACATTCCTGGCTATTTGCAAGACTTTAAAAGTTACTGAGAGCCAGAGAACCTTACAAGACTTACTTTTGCTAAGTTTCTGAAGAGTTGGTTTCTTTCTTTCTTTTTTTTTTTTTTTAAGACAGCAGCCTAAGAAAGTGTCCTGTGAGATAGATGGGCTGCCTCCCATGGTCCCAAGGTGAAAGGGAGATGGCATCAGTCAGTGGCTGGTCTGAGGGAGTTAAAAGGCATGCTCCTGAGTCTCTGAGAACTAAGGATATCCCAGGAGAACAGTCTGGCCATAGGTCCTGGGAGCCTCCCCCACATGAAATAAGCCCTGGGGTCAGGGACCCCTCCCATACCTGTGGCAATTCCTGGCACCCCACTGGTGTCTCCAGATGCAACACTCACTGGACAGTTTCTGACTTGCCTCTGGAACCTTGGGATCACAGGAACAGAGTATAGAAAAAGGAGTCTCACACCTATGCAGGCTGGAGAGGCTCCCAGGGAGTGTTCTGGGACCCTCACTCTGCTGGAGAGTGGCCCCAGTTAATTGTCAATCCTAAGAACCCCCCTTCAGGGGCTCTTGAGAGATTCAAAAGGGAAAACGGGGGGCCTAACCGCATGTGTGGATGCGCCTAGGAGGAGCTGCCACTGCCAACTGTGCCACACGTTGGGAGCTAGGAACCTGGAGAAGGTAGTGTTCCCAAGGGAGGGAGAGAACAGTCCCTGTACAGGCCACCAAATGTAGAGTCGTGGCTGCTTGTGGGTTGTGAAAGAATTCACAGGACAAAGTCGGAAAAAGAGAAGTAGTTTCACTACGTAGATACATTCAAAGGAGAGTCGGCAGTGTCCAGGCGGGACAACTGCGAGGAGGGGCTCTGCTGGCCAGCCTCATATAAGGGAGAAATCAATCGTGGTCACTAGGGAGTGGGGGTCGTGGGCTCTATGGATTGGTCGGGGCTAAGCAGGGAGCAACTGGTCGTGGCTTTGGGGCCTGGTGTCGTGGCATTGTCCCGTCCAGTTCCCAGGGAACACAGTTCGTGGAGCCGTTCCCCTTTTATTTTTCCAACTCACACCTGAGGCCCAGATGTTATCTTATGTTGACTGAAACCCTGTTTCTATGGTTAACAGACCTGAAGCTTTGTTCCCAGAACTTAGTTTGACGTTGACCAGAATCTGTCCTACGGGCTTAATGGCTAAATGGAGTGAACATAGAGTATATGTGCAGGTGGGTTGGAAGATCTAAGGGAAAGAAAGTAAGTTATAGTCCCACCAGGCTTGAACAAAGCCAGCTTGGGAATAAGGAATATCATGATTTCTTTCAAAATTCAGTTGTCTGTTGCATAACCACCACAGGTTTTAACCCAGGGCCTTGTTCTCAGAACGCAGCTGTGTGTTGGGCCGTAACCATGGGTCGTGATCCTGCCAAGACTTCCTGGCAGTCATTTTCTAGCTATGGTAACCCTACCTGAACGTTTTTGACAGACACTTCTGCCCCAGTCAGAATATGCCAGCCCAACCAGACCTTGGGTGAGAGAGCGGTGGACCTGGAGTTCCGGCTGGGTTCTGGAGGGTGGTCCTGGAGTTCCGGCTGGGTTCTGGAGGGTGGTCCTGGAGTTCCGGCTGGGTTCTGGAGGGTGGTCCTGGAGTTCCGGCTGGGTTCTGGAGGGTGGTCCTGGAGTTCCGGCTGGGTTCTGGAGACCCCGCTGACTCTTCAGTCTTCTGCCCTGACTCGTGGTCCTTAGGGCACTGGCTCTGCCTGCTGCCTGCTGGAGCCTGGAGCCCTTCAGCTGAATGTCCTGAGCTGTGGCTGGACTGCAGCTATTGAAAGAACAGAATGCAAAGGTCTTACCTGGATGATGCAACACTGGGCTTTGAGTTTTTTTGTTTTCAGGATGAGGTGCATCACCGTGATATTGTGGTCTGTCTTTTTGCTTGTATGTCTTTTGGACGGTATTTTAAATAACCTTGCCAACTGATTTTTATCCAGTTGTCTTGTTTTAAACACACTGGCATTTGACTTGATCCTGAAATATTCAGAAAAAACTTCTGTTCTAATTGATGCCACTAGGTCATAGGGTAATTGAGCATCTAGTGTGTCCCACATAAGTTTTCTCTTGTAAATTCTTACAACCTTATAGGAGGTATAACATAAAGAACTAAAATTAAACAAACATACAAAAAAAACAAAGCTCGAAGAAAATAAGAGACACACAATGTTGGTAATACTTTACCAAAACATCATTTCAGACATTTTCTCTTTCTCCCTCTCTATCTCTGAATTACACACACACACAATAGCTAAATAGACACACACACATACATGCTAGCTAAATAGATATAGAGATAGAGGCACACATTCAGATCTTATTGTGGCTGAGGGAGGAATCTGAAGGAAGGAGGTGGGAGACAGTTTAATGTGGGTGATTTACCAGTTGTGAAGGAACCAAGCTTCTGACAGAACTAAACAATAAAACAACAGAAAGGAAACAAATTGTATAAAACATATTGAAAAATTAATTTTGAAGAATATGTTTGTGTCTGAATATACATATGTATTTAGAATGCATAAATAAGCATTGCATCCCACACATACATTTATCTCCTGCTTATATATGCCAGGTTTTCGTGATTTCATTCTTTTGGAATCCACATAATTAAAGACAAAGTGTCTTTGAGTGTGATAGCCTGCTATCTCAAAGTTGTGAAGAAGAATGTCAGACACTATTATCTCCATTTTACACATATAAGAAACAGGGTCAGGGAAGCTAGGGTGGCTCAGTGGGTAAAGCGCTCACTTTGCAGCCCCAGGGACTGAGGAGTGAATCCCAGCCCCAGCCTGTGTGACCCCATATGCTGAACTGGGGTGTGCTTCCCATGAGGGAGGCCCCCAGTTTGGTTCTCACCCCTTAGTTCAGCCCCTGGCTCGAGAAGGTGTACCTCCCATGTGGGAGGCCCCCAGCACCATTCTGGCCCTGCGCAGCCCCCACCCACCTGTGTGGAAGGAAACCATGTTGAAAACTGATGATGTACAACTATGGAGCTTGCTCTAGGCCCTCCCCATTCTCTCTCTGTCTCTGTCTATCTCTGTTTCTCTTTGTCTCTGTAAAAAAAAAATCTTAAAAGAAAAAAGAAACAGGATCAGAGAACTTGCACAGCTTACTTCAGATGAGAGACCTCTGAAGCACAGGCCCAGGGGGAAAACTCAGACCATCTCTTTCCCAATCCAGGTTGAGTCTAGAAGTTTCCACTTGAGAATGGTTCTGCCAGGTGCATACTCTCTGAAAACTCATCAAGCACAGGTACAGATCGGTCATTTCTGTCTGGATGTTTGCAATAGGCCTGGCTGGATACAAAGAATGTTGTTGTTGTTTTTCAAGGAGACATGGAAAAGAAGGAAACTTTCTCAATGTTAAGATTATTTTACTAAGTAGGGAAAGGTTCAGTAATTTTCTCTGAGTTCAGAAAAATACAAGAATGCACTTTTAACTTTGGCAAAGTGAACATTGTTGCCATCAGCAGTCTCTTCATTGACCTCAACTACATGGTCTACATGTTCCAGGAGGATTCCACCCATGGCAAGTTCAGCGGCACAATCAAGGCTGAGAACAGGAAGCTTGTCATCAATGGAAAGCCTAGCTCCATCTTTCAGGAGTGAGATCCTGCTAACATCAAATGGGGTGATGCTGGTCATGAATATGTTGTGGAATCCCCCAGTGTCTTCACTACCTTGGAAAAAGTTAGAGCTCACTTGAAGAGTGGAGTCAAAATGTTCATCTCTGACCCTTCTGCTGATGCCCCCATGTTTGTGATGGGCATAAATCATGAGAAGTATGACAACTTCCCCTAGATTTTCAGCAATGCCTCTTGCACCACCAACCGCCTGGCTCTCCTGGCCAAGGTCACCCGTGACAACTTTGGCATTGTGAAAGTAGTCATGACCACAGTCCATGCTATCACTCCCACCCAGTGGACCATGATAGCCCCTCTGAGAAGTTGTAGCACGAGGGCTGGGGGCTGCAGAACATCATTCCTGCTTCTGCTGGTCCTGGCAATGCTGTGAGCGAGGTCATCCGTGAGCTGAATGGGGAGGTCACTGGCATAGCCTCTGCGTCACCACGCACAATATACTGGTCATGAATTTGAACTACCATGTGAGAAAGCTGCCAAATATGAGGCATTAAGAATGTGGTGGAGCAGACATTGACGGGCTCCCTCAAGGGCATCCTGGACCGGATTGTCTCCTGCCACTAACAGTGACATTCACTCTTCCACCTTCGATGCTGGGGCTGGCATTGTCCTCAATGGCCACTCAAGCTCCTTTCCTGGGATGACAATAAATTTGTCTACAGCAACAGAGTGGTGAACCTTAGGGTTCAGATGGCCTCCAAGATGTATGAGTCCATAGGCCACCAGCCCCAGCGAGAAAAGGAGAGAAAGAGGCCCTCAGCTGCTGGGCAGTCCTCACCCCAACTCAACCCATCCTCAACTCAGCTTCCATCCCAGATAGCCTGAAGGAGAGGGGCTCCAGGAGTTCTGTCTTGTCATGTACCATCAATGAAGTACATTGTACCCTCCCCCAAAGAGAAAATCCTGGTTTACGTGGCCCTGAAAGTCATAGTTTTATAATATTACAGAATAAAACCTAAATTTTTAGTTGAACAGCAACAGAATTGTTAAACATAAGATGTGTATTGGACATGTTACAACCTGCAATTTACATTTATGTGACCCAAAGTTTTAAAAGCCACCACCCAGTGTTCTTTAGCTTTGCTGTGACTTCTAAAGAAGAAGGGAACACCAGCCTCACTGGTTTCTGAGACCCTGGAGTTTTCTGGCTGTGAAAGATTTGAGTATTATGGCCTTTTCAAAGATCACTTGGAACTGAAGATCAAAGTGCCCTAGAAATGATGACAGAGAACAGGAATGATTCTTTTGGGAGTCAATGCCATTTCTTCACTATTTTTATGCATTTATGTAAGGGGATGATTATGACATGTGTAATGAAAAGGCATTTCTGGGTCCTGATTATAGTGAGACTGCTGGGATGCTGCTCATAGACATACACAGACCCGTAGCTCCTTTGCCAAGCCACCATCTGACCACTCCGTGAGCTGCCCCAGCTCCCACAGCCCTGTATAAAATCCCTGCTCTGTCAGATCCCCATGAACTCTGGCCCACAGATTTGGCAAAAGGGAGACCATCAATGACCTTAACCAGTGCAGTTTCAGAGGTGAGGTGGAGATATAGACACCTGGCTGGAGTGAGTGAGTACAGACAATGGAGTTTATGTTTGTTTGTTTCTTTTTGTTTTTTTTTTAAGTTATGCTATGCAGTGGGGCAGAGAAATGTGCTGGTGGTGAGATAGGAATCTGAGGTCAAGGAAGGTGGTTTTTTTTTAAAGATTCCTTTTATTTTTGACATAGAGACAGAAAGAGAGAGAAGGGGGAGGGCCCAGAGCAGTCTCCATAGTTGTATGTCATCAGTTTTTGACATAGTTTCATTCCACACAGGTGGGCAGGGGCCACGCAGGGAGGGAACTGGGCCTGGGCCTCCCACATGGGAGGCATGCCCTCGCTAGCTGGGGTCCGAACCAGGGGCCTCCCATATAGGAAGCTCGCCCTGGCAAGAACCAAGTGGGGGCCACACCACAGCTCAGCATATGGGTCTCCATGGGCCAGGGCCGGGATTTGATTCTTGGACCCTGGGGCTGCAAGGTGAGCACTTAACCTGTTGAGCCATCCCAGCATTCCAAGTTTGTTTGTTTTTTTAATGGGAGCTATAACACTAGAGAGTGTTTATATGCTGATATAAGTGGGAGAAATAATCCAGTGGTGAGAGGAAAGCTAAGGAGGCAGAAGGAGGTAGAGGGAATAATTTTAAGATGAGGCTCCTCAGAAGAGTGGGTGGGATCCTGTCCCACACAGAGGACAAACCCTGTCTATTGTTAACGCGGGCATACAGCTGGGAAATTGGTAGATGTGGTGTTACGATGGAAAAGTTCCTGCCTGATTGCTCTTGTTTTTTTCATGAAGGTAAGCTGAGAGTTCTCAAGGAGAAAAAAAGATGTGGGAAATGAATGTGCTAGAATGTGGGAAAGAAAACATAACAGGGAAGGTTGCCACAGAATGTTGAGTGCACATTTGACATTTATGGTGAGAATTTCAAGAAAGGCCAGTGAGCACAGTTGTGTATTCATCTCCAGCTATATTCAGGCAAGGCCTGGAGTGGAAAGATAATAGTACAGGGTCAGAATGTTGTCAAGCAAACACAATGGAGGGGGAGGAGGGAAAAGATAAGGGTATTTTTAAAGGAGCAATTATAATAAAGTACATGGACTCTGGGATGAGCAAAGAGGAAGTAAGGAGATGAGGGAAGATGATTAGTAAAACACAAGTGGTAAATAAATCAGAGGTCTCAATAGCATTGAAGAGACACTGAAGTGCAAGCACTAGCCTAAGTCAGATAGAAGGATAGAAGTTAGGGAATCAAATGATCAAATCAGAATGCTTGAAATAAAGATTTTGGAGATGGTACAGCTATTGGTGATGACAAAGTTAAGTGCATGAGGCTACGAGTGGGTGGCTGAAGTGAGGGAACTTGCATTTGAGAAGGTCAGGAGCTCAGATCTCAAGGTGTTGGATAATGTCTTCAGGGCAGATCAAAAGATTGGCACAATCTAGAGTGAATAAGTTAGGAAATTTTTATAAGAATATTATGTCTTAACATATAAATAAAAATAGATTTTTAAAGAAGTGACTTGTGTTCTGCTTTCTTTAGACACAGATTTGGTGGGAACTATGGAGGTGTGTACTTAACTGGGTTAGGTAAATTATATACCTTGAGAAATTTCTGGGGGAAGGGAGAGTGGACTGGGTTTATAATTCATAATGGTTGCTACAAGCTTGCTGGGGGGCTAACACGGGAGATCCTGGCCCATCAAGGTCTTAGCTCACGTTGTTTTGCTTACAGATTGCACAAACTTTTTGTTCATTTGTTGGGTAAGCTCTGCACACATGTTTACAATCTGGTTAAAGAATCAGCCATAGCAATGACATTATTAAACACACATACACAGTGGTGGCCATAGTAACAGCAGGGGGCCTCTGGAGTTTGATGTTCTCAAATTCAGTTTCCTCAGCAACTCATCTGAGGAAGGCCATGAAGACTTTACAAAAGATGCCATTTTCCCATTCACAGGAGGAAAAGTCCAGCCAGATATTGCTCATAAAGGTTGGTGTGGGGGATGCCAGGATAGCTCAGCAGGTTGGAGGGCTTGCCTTGCAACCACAGGTCTGGGGATTTAATCCTGACCCTGCCCATGCAAACCCATATCCTGAACTACAGTGCAACTGGTAACCATCAGGATGGCGGCAAAGGTTCTCACCTCCCGTGTGGGAGGCCCCCAGTTCAGTTCCCACTCCACAAAACCCCACATCCACCTGTGTGGAATGAAACTATGTCATAACTAATGATGTACAAATATGGAGACTGCTCTGGGCCCTCCCCACTTCTCTCTCTCTCTCTCAAACATTAAAATAAATCTTAAGAAAAAAAAAAGGTTGGTGAGACCCAAGTTGTCCTCCTGGTAGGCAGTCACAGCAGCAGATACTCAGGATGCTCTGATCTCTTTGGCTCTGATTGATTTCTGTGACCATGACAGAAAGCCATTGACAATCTACCAAGCAAGTCTATGAGCATCTGCGAAACTTATCAGCCATATTTCAGCCCTCAGTTTCCCTATTTAAAAGAGGAATGTTATTCCAATTCATTCTGGTCAGGAGGCTGGTCAGATGCCAAAAGAACTGAAGCTTGGCGCATCCAGTCAGGGACATAAAAACCACACTTGTTATTTTAACAGAAGGAGCTTATTATAAGGACTATAGCAGCTAAAGGGGAATTGCCCAGGACACACAGACGAGGCAACTGAAGGAAGCCACTGGAGGGGTTGGGGTTAACGAAGGGAAGAGGTGGGAGTTACTGGAATCTAGAAGCTTGGAGGAAGAGCCTGGGAGGAGGTGGAACTTAGACCTCAGAAGAAGCAGTATTGAACACTTTGTGCAGTATCTTTGAGGGGCCCAATAAAGGCTGGTATTGAGAAGGGAGGAAACTGA
Organism: Craseonycteris thonglongyai; assembly: GCA_004027555.1. Lineage (NCBI taxonomy): Eukaryota > Metazoa > Chordata > Mammalia > Chiroptera > Craseonycteridae > Craseonycteris > Craseonycteris thonglongyai. The sequence goes on from PVKE010022294.1 coordinate 14,508, forward strand.
AGACTTGAACCAAGTGTAGATACCGAGGTAAAAAGCTGTTGCCACCATGACACTCCAGGCATCCTAAGCAAACTGCAAAAATCAAGTTCCTTCTCTCTCCTCTTGCCTTGCGGGCGTTCACTAGTGCCCCCTATTGGCAGATCCTAACAGGGTCTCTGCTGACAAAGAAAAATACTGTATAACTATATTGTTAGTGCAGAAAGAAACCCAGCCCTAGCAACCATAGGAAAAATACAAGTTTCCAATTTGAAGTTATTACAGATAATGCTGTTATGAGCATTCTTGTACATGTCTTTGATGCACTTGTGCACTCCTATTTCGGGGATATATATACACAGGAGTATACTTGCTGGATTAATAAATACAGATGTTACCCATTCTGGTAAATGTGTACTACTATCTCATTGTGATTTCAATTTGCATATTTTGAATTACTATTGAAGTGGACCATCTTGGACCATTTGAATATCCTTTTTACAAAGGTGCCTATTTACATCTCTAGCCCATTTACAATTTTCTTATTATATGTATTGCAAATATCTTCTCCAGCCCATGAAGATGCATTTTTCATTCTCTCAGTGATGCCTTGTGATAAATAGATGTTCCTAATTTTATATAGTCCAATTTATCAATCTTTTTCTTTAGAGTTAGTGTTGTTTGTAGGGTTTTTTTTCTTTTAAGATTTATATTATTGTTTTTGACAGAGAGAGACAGAGACAGAGAGAAACAAAGAGAAAGGGGAGGGCCCAGAGCAGTCTCCATAGTTGCACGTCATCAGTTTTTCAACATGGTTTCATTCCACACAAGTGGGCGGGGGCCTCACAGGGTGGGAACTGGGCTGGGGACCTTCTGCATGGGAAGCACACCCCAGTTCAGCATATGGGTCTGCACAGGCTGGGGCTGGGATTTGATCCTTGGTCCCTGGGGCTGCAAGGCAAGCACTTAACCTGCTGAGCCATCCTGGCTTCCCCTGTTTTTTTTTTCTTTAAGAAATATTTTCGGGGGAAGCCGGGATGGCTCAGTGAGTTAAGCACTCACTTTGAAGCCCTGGGGACCGAGGATCGAATCCCGGCCCCGGCCTGTGTGGAACCATATGCTGAACTGGGAGCTCCGTGAGTTCAGTTCTCTCTCTGTCTCTGTATCTCTCTCTCTCTCTCTCTGTCAAAAATAAATAAATAAATAATATATATTTTAAAAAAACAACACACAGAAATATTTTCTTATTTCAGGGTTATAAAAATATTCTTATATTCTTTTTCTCTATTTTTCCATCTCTTTGTTGATACATACTAAATTCTGAGTAATTTCTTCAGATGTGTTTTCTGATTTACTAGTTGTATTTTTAACAGTTTCTAATCATCCCCTGGGTTCCTAATTAAAATACCATCCCTTTAATTTCTAGAAACTTTGTTTTTTCCCCAATTCTGCTTAGTTATTTTTGATAACCTCTTGTTCCTGCATGTCTTTTCAAATTACTCCTATTTCTTTAAACATAATTAAGCATATTTAATTATATTCTGTACCTAAAAATTACAATATCTGCAGTCATTGCAAGTGTAAATCCATAGTTCAATATTTTTACTGTCACTTGCTTATGGTGGCATATTTCCTTTGACTTTTAGAATTGTTTGTTATGAACTTTTAAATTTGTTAAAATTTTATCTGTGAGAATCTTTCAAAGCCTGGATTTAAAGCATGTTCTTCCAGCAAGAATTGTACTTGCTTGTACCTAGAAGCACTACTAAATGAAGACCATTTGAACTTTTTGCTTTTTTTCTCCTAAAAGTTTAAGGGCTTAGAAATCTCTGGGAGACTTCCTCCAATCCCACCTTGAGCCAAGACCTATTTGGCTACATAGCTTTATCTCTCTTTTGCACACTGAGGGTATTGTCTTTTGAGTAGGCTGACCAGTCGTACCCTTTAAAACAGGACTGTGCCATTGTTTTCTGTCCTGTGTAAAATGGTACATCTGGTTAGCCTAGACTCACTGAGCTAAGGTCCAAGTGTCAGTAGGCTGACCAGATGTACCACTTGAAATGGGACAGTACCATTGTTTTTTGTCGCATTTAAAATGGTACATCTGGGAAAGCCGGGACGGCTCAGCGGGTTGAGCGCTCGCTTTGAGGCCACGAGGACCGAGGATCGAATCCCGGCTCCGGCCCAGGCAGGACCCACATGCGGAACTGGGGAGTTCCCACAGTTCGGTTCTCTAGCTGTCTCTGTCTCTGTCTCTCTCTCTCTCTGTCAAAAGTAAAATAAAAATAAATATGCACTGAAGATAAAACAATTACTCTCTATAAAATATAAAAAGATATAAAAAACAAAAAAAAAATAAAAAATAAAAATAAAATGGTACATCTGGTCAGCCTCCTTTTGGGGAGCCCCACCTTCTGACAGAGTCTCTGATGCAGCTTCCCATTCTGTATGGGCCCAAGGTTTTGTCTCTGGTGCCTGAATTTGGTCTGTTAAAACCCTGGCCTTGGGCACCAGGAATCTGCAGAAGCACCAAGGCAACACTGGCCTTGGTCCTCGCTTACCATTTTTGGTATATATATATATATATATATATATATATATATATACACACACACACACACACACACACACACACACACACACACACACACACACATATATCCTGATATATCCCTTCTCCTATTCTGTTCCCTTATTTTTCTGCCAATTCAACAATTTAAAGTTGTTTTTTTTAATATTTTATCATTTAAAAATATGTTTTAATAGTTTAGCACCATTTTGAGTGTTCTGTACCAGGAAGATGTGTCTACACATCTTGTCCACCATATTGTCAGAAGTAGAAGTCCAACCATTTTTCTTAGAAAATATACTAGTCACACAGGAGTCCCATAAGGCAGGTGGTAGCTGCATCAGCAGTTGGTCCAGTACGTTTTACAAACCCACATTTTCTCTTTCCTGCTTTGTTTCTTCATGTTTGTTTAGAGTGTCTCTGGGGGAAATTACCTTTGTAACTTGCATAGTGGCCATAACTGAGCACAAACTGAGTGACAGCTCTGCAAGAGCAATTATTGCACTAGATAATGAGATAGTTATCCAGGATCACATCAAGTTGGGTGAGAAGAAAGGCTATGGGAGAACTGATCAACCCCACTGAGCATCTTCTATCAAGATCAGGAAAATTGTCTTTCACAATTTCGCAATATAGGAAGAGCAAGGAGTTGTTTCAAAATAGATAATCTCCCTGGTTGGAGATATAAATTTAAGTGGTGAAGTTTGTGCTAGAGCCAGAGGGGATATTTCAACATAGGAGCTTTGTCGCTTTAGATCTTTGTGGGCAGCTTCTGAAAAATTCCAGTTCTGACCTTGTACAAAGGTCATCCTTACAATGCTTTAAGGAAAAAAAATACCTCCAGTAAAGATGGTAGGGCAGAAAGTCTGTCAATCTTGGTGTCTCCTTAAGCTGGAAAGAACACTTTCTTCCTTCTTAAAAGGACTCTAGGAGGACCAACATTTACAATGATGGACTTAGGATTTTTACTGTTTCTGGGAGGCAGCTAATGGCTCTAGCATGAGACCAGCCTCTTTCGTTTCCTGGTCTTAAGTACGGCATTAATAACACACCCCATCACTTCACTACCAGTGTTTCTAACAGCTGATTTCTTGGACTGATTTGCAATGTCAAGATCTCTTTTACTAAGTGACACCCCCTACCTAGTCTTTTCCCTCAACTCCCCCCATGGTTCACACATAACAGGAACCCCATGAAAATCTGTGAGCCCTGAGTTCTACAGACCTCAAAGTACAGCCTCAAATTTCATAATTTTTTTTTGACACCAATTTTCCCCCCATGTATAATAGTTCTACCTTTCCAAGGAACAAGTAGGTATTCATTTTATAGTAATGTGTGAGGGGATCGCTTGTCTGGTTCAGTGGCATGTTTTTTACGATGACTTTCCAAAAGCAAAAAAGGCCTGTCCTGGTCTGCTCTTCTGTCCAGTGGTGGTGGCATGTTGTTGACGATAGGCACCTGGTGAGACTGGTCAAAAGGGAGCCTCACTTCCTCGGCCAGTTGGTGGAGTATTATAACCATGTTTGCCAGGCACTTTCACCAGCCTTAGATGTGAAGGGAGAGGAGCTTTGCTGACTGGCTGGCAGCCCTCCCGGTGTCGGGGTCAATGGCTTCTTGCGATGGGATGTAGTCCTTCCCAGCAGGTGTGGCAGCTGCCCACACTTCAGCAGTTGCAGGTCAGCTTTGCTTGAAATTCTGGTTTATGCGTCTGCACTTCTTCTCAGAGCTCATCAGAACACGACAGTTATAGTCACCTGCCGTGAGCGCATGTTAGGGCTTTAGAGACAGAGTGTCTGTATTTTCCCAGGACTCTAGAGGTACAGGGGCTCTGCCAGCCACCATGCCATTAGCTGTGGTTTCTGGAATGTGTGGCATAGAATCGATTTCCATCCAACTTGGACCCACTGAAGCCTTGATGTAACTGTTACTTAGGCCTGAGTTACTCAACTGTTTTTCTCCTTCCAGCATCCTTAATGTGGAGGATTGTTTCTATTCTCACTACTGGATCTTTTTTAGCATAACTTTTTTTTAAGTTGAACAAAGCCTCAGTTGCCTTTGCCCTTTCTCACGAGCTTCTCAGCCTTTTCAGTGATGCTGGTCCTTAGTTTCTGTCTCTGTCCCCATACCATCTCCCTGGTGGCTAGTAGTCAGCTCCTACCCTAAGCAGTTGAGGAGGTCCCTTGTCCTGTTTCTCTGTTCAGCAGATGATCCGTTGCTATGTAGCGGGTGGGGTGTTCCTCTCCCAATTTGAGGCTGGGGAGACAAGGCTCCCAGAGAGAGGAAGTGCCCATCCTCATGTTCCCAGCATCTCCAGCAGCCAGCCTGGGGGTAGAAGGAGTAGGAAACCCAGGCTCAACCAAGAAGAAATAATCACTCCTGGGCTTATCATCATCAAAGCGGGGACCATGGTGGTTCTTCTGAAAGCTGGGCATGGGGACCTGTGGTTGGCTGTGAGTCCAGTGAAGGTCTGGGCACATGAACACAATGGTGAGGGGTGTGGGATGGGGGCACAGAGAAACAGGATGGGCTGAGGATGGGTGCTCAGGGAATCTGGACTTTGGGGGAAGAACTGCCCTTGCCCTCTGGGCTCCTGGATGTCTGCGAGTCAGGCTTCTTGGCTGAGCTCCAGGAGGTGGGCGGGGGCTGGGGGCTGGGAGCCCCGAGAACAGAGGGCTTGCAGGGTGTGCACTGGTTACACAGTAAGACTCAGAGGCGTCTTGCCCTTCAGGGGGAATGCGGGGCCGGACCCTGAACCCTCGGACCATTTACCCAGTGTTGCCAAGACTCCTTGCCCTTCTGCCCTTGTCCTGTCAGAAGCAACTCCACTGCAAGAGCTACAGCCAGGTAGCTCCTGTGTTGTCCAGATGGCCCCTTCCTCCCCTCTGCCGACTACCACCGAACCTTCCAGGTTCTCTGTCATCCCTTCTCTTTCTTCCCAACCCAGCACCCCTTTCTCTGATTATTTGCCTGAGCCCCGACCATCCCGTAGCAGCTGCCCTGGGCCCCACAGGGCAGCGCTGGCTTGGTGGGCAGAAGAGTCACCTCCTGGAGAGGCACACAGCGTGCTGGCCTCTCCTCTCCTCTCCTCTCCTCTTCCCTCCCCCATGCTGATCTCCCTGCCAATCAGGATCAATCAAAGCAGGGTCTTTCTCCTTTTCTGCATGAGTTCTTTCCCCACCCCTGTGTCTCCTGTTCTCCCCAACTCTCCCCCTTTGCTCTGTGTGTCCCTAGGGCCTCTCCATGGACCCCACAGTGTTTCCGGAGAAGATGAGTAATGGGATGCTGAAGGGCAGCTGAGACAAGGAGGCCATGGCGGTGGCTGAGGAGGGCCTAGCCTGCCAGGGGAGCAGCCCCACCTTCATCCTCCAGGAGACCTCATTCAGGATCCAGGTCCACACTGCCAGGCGCTCCCCGACTCCAAGGCCCTTGTCTTTCAAAGACCAGGTCCTACTCACTTTATCTGTCTTAGGCAGAGGGTAGAGCTATCCATACAGGGACAGGGGGTGGGGCAGAAACTTTCCTTAACTATCATCAAGGTATTCTAGAGCAGAGATTCTAAAAATATTTTGGTCTCAGGACCCCTTTAACATTCTTTTTTTTTTTTAATTGTTTTTGACAGAGAGAGAGAGAGAGAGAGAGAGAGAGAGAGAGAGCTACAGAGACAGAGAAGGGGGAAGACCCAGAGCAGTCTCCATAGTTGCACATCATCGATTTTTCCACATAGTTTCATTCCACAGGTGGGCGGGGCTGCACAGGGCAGGAACTGGGCTGGGGTCTCACCCCGGTCAGAACTGAACTGGGGGCACTCCCCAGTTCAGCATATGGGTCCACATGACCAGATTCAATCCACAGTCCCCAGGGCTGCAAAGTGAGTGCTTAACCCACTGAGCCATCCCGGCTTCCCCAACATTCTTATTTTTAAGACCATTGTTTTTAAGATTTATTTTATTGTTTGACAGAGACAGAGAGAGGTGGGAGGGCCCAGAGCAGTCTCCATAGTTGTACATCATCAGTTTCGACATAGTTTCATTCCGCACAAGTGGATGTGGGGCCGTGCAGGGCTGGAACTGGGCTGGGGGCCTCCCGCATGGGCGGTGTGCCTCCAGGTCAGCATATGGATCTGCGATTCGATTCCCTGACCCTGTGGGCCCTGCAGCAGCAAGACGAGCACTTAACCCGCTGAACCATCCCAGCATCCGCCCCTTTACATTCTTAAAAATGTAGGAGGACTCTGAAGAGCTTTTGCTTATGTGGGTTATTGTTAGTCACCGTATTAGAACTTAAAATTGAGAATTTTAAAGAATATTTACTTAAAAATAACACCAACGCACTATATGTGAACATACATAACATTTTTATGAAAAATAATTGTTTTCCACATTGAAAATGATTTAGTGAGAAGAGTGGCATTGTTTTACATTTTTGCAGATATCTTTAATGTCTCGTATAACAGAGTTCTCCTATCTGCTTCTACATCCTTCTGTTGTTGCAATGTCACATGCCACACAGCTTCTGGAAAATTCCATTATGGTCATGAGGAAAATAAGAGTGAAAAAAGGCAAATAGCATCTTGTATTATGAAAATGTTTCAGCCACTCAGAGACCCAAAACGGTCTCTGGGACCCCCTCCTCCCTGCCTCCCAGGGTTCCCAGCCTGCACTTCGAGTATCTCTGATCTAGAGCAGGAACTAGCAAACTTTCTCTGTCAATGGCCAAAATTCCTTCATAGAAACTGTAAATATTTGGGGCTTTACTGTCTTTCATGGCTATTCAGTTCTGCCGTAGTACCAGGAAGCAGCCATAGGTAATGTATAAACAAATGGGTGTGAGTGTATTCCAATAAAAGCAGGTTGGAGGGGCTGGCTTTGGCCCTGTGGCCATAGTTCAACAACTCCTGATCTAGGATCTAAATGTGTAGCCACCTTGGGTTTAGGGTTTGTGTCACAAAAGGGAGAGGAAGGTGCCATCTGGCTCATCCGGGCCAGGCTCCTTCCAGAGGAAAAGGCATTTCTCAGAACGACTAGATTTTCTATTTCTAATTATTCTAGTTCCCAATTTTGTAAGGTTTGCAGCCTCTCCCTTAATACTTAGACAATGTGTGGCCAGCTCTGCTTCTCCCATGGTCCATCCAAGCCTCTGCCCTTAATTCTGCAGCTCAGCAGAAATCACACGAACAGCCAGCTCTGGGGAAGCTGCCTTCCCCCCGCACCTCGAGTCATGGGCACTGAGGATGGGGCGGGTGGTACAAGATAACCAAGTGGGTCAGCCGTCCCTCTGACCCCTGAGCCAGGCCATTTTAGTGCCATTTTGTCACCTGTGCTCCTGTTTCCTTTCGGAGCCTCTTTCCCACATGCCCTCGTTCCCAGGAAATAAAAGCTGTTGTTGGGCCTGAGTCTGTGACCTCCAACTGCTCTGTCCAATCCCTGCTTGCAGCCCTGGTGGGAACAAAACGTCTCCCAGTGAGCAGGTGTTTCTCTTTCCGCTGTTGCAGATGCAAAGAGGGGTTATTGCTGGTTCTGGTTCATTTGTAGATCCAAGTCTCCAAACTGCAACTTCCTCAGGTCATTCCTGGTCTTTCCCTGGGTTCCACCTACCCCCTCACAGCCCTTTAGCTCCCGGGCCTGATTCTGCTGTCTGGCTGGATGAGATGACCTTTGGACCCCACAGGATTGTCCAGCACTAAGGAAGACAGCTTTGCCCCGTCAGAGCCCAAGGCTGCCTTAGAAACTTGTAATGATAGCACTTGCCCTTCGTCTGCCCTCTGTCTTGTCTTCTTGTGCCCCCATGTCTTCTCTACTTGGGTGATATGGTCACACACACACACACACACACACACACACACACACCCAGGGCTTCAGTCTAAGCAGAGCAGGGTGGGGCAAGCTCCAAACCAGTCTCTTCGGTTATTAGGAAAAGTCCCATGCTCTGGGGAACACCCCACCCTGCACACCCAAAGCCAGCTTTCCCAGTTTTGTCCCCAGAAAGAGACTGTGTGCTACCAGCTCTGGAGGAAGTTTATCTGCTCTTTGTATCATCCTCGGACTCAACCAGGAAGATACTGTTCATTGGCTTTAAAAATAGAACACTCGAGCTGGACTTTTATGGTCTTGTGAGGAGCGCTGTGCTCATGCCCACCCACACCTGGTCTCTGCCCTGCCTGGCCCCATCCAGCTGCCCAGAGCAGCTCCACACAAGTTCTGCAGGCCCCCTCGGCAGAGACACGGTAGATTTACGAGTTCAGCCTTGGCCCAGGCCTTCTCCCCATGGCTCCCAGCCACCGTCCAGCTGCTCTCCCACGTCCCATGCACCCACGGCTGGGACGTTCTGTGTCTCCTTGTCTGACTCCACCTCAACTTGCTGAGTCACCCGCTCAGCCCCCTTTCCCCTGCTGCACTGGCCCGCCTGTGGAGGAGCAGCAACTCATTGCGCCGGAACCCAGACCCCTGGCCACTCCTGCCTGCCCCAGACCTCAGTTATCCTCTTGATGGCAATGGTAGCTGTGTAAGGCTGCCCTGGTCAGCCGGGACCATCCCCTCCCTCTGAGGCCCTGAAGTTTAACAAAAAGGCAATCCCTTTTCTGTGTGGTCTTCAGTTGCCTGGTTTGAAGCTCTACCTGATCTGGAAAGCTACTTCCAGTATGTGTAGACTCTGTGATTAGTCCTCAAATGATTTCTTCAGGGCCAGAAATACATTCCACTAAAGCTCTATCAGATTTCTGGCACCCCAGGGCAGGACTTAAGGAGAGCTGGGAGGTCAATGTCTGTGGGGAGGAGCTGGTCTGAGGGAGCTCATTTGTAGACAGATTGTAGAAATAATTCCAGAGCCAGTGAGGCCTCCGGCCAAAATCATACAAGGATCCCACCAAACCCAGGCTTTGTTTTTCTTGGAGGTTAGGTTGCTAACATAATGAGAAGAAAAGCCTATAATTATCTCCTAGAAAAGATGCACACTCTCCCTCTAAGGTCCTTCAAGGATGTAAATGAGTCTCAGTATCCTTCAGATGCAAGGCCTTACGGTGCTGCCTGGCTCCGTTAAAGTAGTGCTGCCTCTGGAATAAGATCTTCTCACTCTAGGCAGCTGGAAGCGTCTAAAAGTGTCTCTGGAAACTGGAATGTAAGCACTGTAAGCTTAATGGCTTAACCTGTAACTATAACTCATCTCAAGAAAAGTGTGGAAGTGTGCAGGGCCCAGAGAGGGAGAAAGTGCAGTGATGGAGGGCAGCTGGAGAGACCATAATGCATAGACAAGCCTCCTAAATTCCTTCCTGCCTCTTTGATGTCTGGCAGGCAGCTTGTGGGGTAATAACAAAACATGTCCCTTTCTTCAGCTTCCCCTCTGGCAATGTAGCCCCGGCCCGGCTCTGTCCAACCTCACAGTGTGGCCTTTGGCTGTTGCATTAGGCCCCAGGTCCCTTTACCTCTGCAACAGGTCTGTGTTCTAGCAACTTCCAGAGGGTTTGTGCGAACTTCAGCCGGGTGGGGGTGGGGGCAAGGGGTGGTGCCCTTACTCAAATTCCAACCCAAGCAAATCACTTCCTGCCCATTTCCCTTGAAGCTGCCACAGAAGAGCCAGTGGGGAGTGGGGAGTCCCCCCTGGGATGCCAAGAGGAGGACTCTGCCCCTGGTGCTCCTAAGTGCGCTCCACCACAGTCATGCCCGCCGCTTCACCTGGTCTGTAGGCTGGAACCTGGAGCTGAGTCAGATCCGATGGGTAAGAAGAGTCAGAGTGAAGACAGGCAGGGGCCTGATGGAGAAGCCAGGTCCCTAAGATCGAGTCACAGTCTAGTAGAAAGGGTGAGGGTGATGATCATTTGTCAGCACATGCTGGTGAGAGTGGCCTGGTGGGAAGGAGAGCCTCTGCATCTCCAGAGGCTTGGGGCCCGGCCTCTGTCTCCTTTGTTCTTTGGCCAGCGGTGGTGGCTGGGGTGGAGTCAAGGCCGGAGCAGCCCAGGCCTCCAGCATAGAGTCGGGATCGCATCGGCCACTTCTGTAAGACACGGGGATGGAGCGTGAGTAGTAAGACCCGCTGCGGCAGCCCATCACCGCCCATGGCACCCGGAACTCAAGCCTCGGCCTTCCCTCCTCTCCCTCCCGGAAGCCCTCCTCTGCCATGGCTGCTCTGATGACCGCGGTCCCCGGCTCGCCACCCTGTCCGGCCCCGCACATTCTCCTGCCCCCCTGAGCCTTGCGGGAGGCACATGAGAAGCCAGCTGAGGAGAGCGAGAGTCCTGACAGGAGCCCCCACAGCAGGGCGGAGCTGGCAGTGGCTGGGCAGTGGGGAGGGCAGCGGAACCACGGCCAGGAGAGGCGCCTCCTGACCCGGAACAGTCGTGACCCCCTCCCTTGCCCAGCCCCCTTCCCAGTGCCCCAGGTATCAGTACAGCCCAGTCCCTCTAAGCTGGGCGCCTCCCAAGATCATGCATCGTCCTGGCAGGAGTACTGACAGCTCCAGAAACACCAGGTGGACTCTGCCCTGAGGTCTGCCCTCCTCTTGGCAGCTCCCCCACCTGGGGGCCCAGGGGCCACTGCTCCTGGCTAACTGCCCCACCCCACCGGGCTGCCCGTGTCTGACCTAACAGGCTCTCCTGTGTCCACTGTTCAACACGTAATCCACCCGCTACACGCAAGGGCCTGACCTTGACCACTTTTACAGTCCAGGACATGACTG
>PVKE010022295.1:0-25685 GCA_004027555.1 Craseonycteris thonglongyai
TTTTTTAAAGATTTATTTTATTGTTTTTGACAGAGACAGAGAGAGACAGAGAGAAGCGGGAGGGCCCAGAGCCGTCTCTATAGTTGCATGTCATCTGTTTTCCACATGGTTTCATTCCACACAGGTGGGTGGGGGCCGCACAGGGCGGGAAATGGGCTGGGGGCCTCCCGCATGGGAAGCTCACCCCCATGAGCCAGGGGCCAAACTGGGAGGCGAGAACCGAACTGGGGGCCTCCCGCATGGAAAGCACAGCGCAGTTCAGCATGTGGGTCCACACGGGCCGGGGCTGGGATTTGATCCTCAGTCCCCCAGGGCTGCAAAGCGAGCGCTTAGCCCGCTGAGCCATCCCGGCTTTCTTGAAAAAGAAATTTTAGGAGAAAAGACTTTCCCCACCTGTGGTGTCTACTGCTCAGATGTGACCAAAGTGAGCCGTTTGACTGAGCTGACAGCTGCCGCTCTGCTTCCTGACACCAGCGGTTATTTCCAGTTTCCCTTCTCTAGCCTCCGAGCCCGTGCGGGACGGCCTTCCATATGGGCGCATCTGGGTTATAGTCTGATATAAAATGAGTCCAGAAAATCGACAGGTTCATTTCCTCCACTTTTTGGGTTGAGTTTTGTTTTCTCCTTTTCTTTTTCATTGGGTGTATCTTACCTGGATGTTTTGTTTTCGCTGCTCCAACTTCCCTTTATTTTTTTGAGATTATTGAGATAGAGCTTGAGTCTTCTTTGTCTAGAACCTTCCAGACTCTCTCAGAGTTTGTAATTTGCATCAGTATCATTTTGGACTCGTAATGTTACGTCTCTAGGCAATTTGAAATTTTATTTTTAACTTTTTTTTATTGTTGAATTTTTTTTGGGTGGCATTGGTTAGTAAATATTACATAGGTTCCAGGGGTACAAGTCTACGTTACATCGTCTGTGCCCTGCCTTCTACCTCATCGTGGAGAATAGTGTCATTTCTGACCCCGTCTTCTGTCAGGATTTCAGATTTCGGGATCATCGTGGTCTTGCCTGTCATTTCTTCAGGAGCTCTCTCTTCTCTCTGAGTTCTATTTTGATTGGCATGCCTTGTTTAAAGAGGAGAATAGAACTCCAAACCATGGAACCTTGAGTTGACAAGCTATGACAATAAACCATCACTATTTTTTTTTTCACTGAAGCTCCTTACAAGAGCAAAGTATCTGTAACAAAGAGAAAAAAAGCAAAAGCAGACTGAGATCTCCCACTTACGGTCACCGGCAGGGTGACCTCAGAAGAAGCTGACACCCCCACTCTACCCCCGACCCCCCCATTCGCTCCTCAAGAGCGCCCCGAAGAACAAAAGGCAATTCAGAGCGCAGACTAGTTCTTCTGTCACCCTGACACCAAACTATTAAGGAGAAAACTGTCCCTCAAGGCAAAACATTTCATTTATTTTCCTTTGAATGAGCAACTTGTTTATTAAGATGAACTAAGTGGCTACATCTGGATGGGAGGCAGGCAGGAAAAATGGATTTATTGCCGCCTTTCCGATAGTGTGCTTTCTGTTCTCCCGCATCGTCGCGGGGTTTTCGGTGAAGAAGAACCCAGTCGTGGCTCCTGGGAATCAGCGTGAGCTCACTCCGCCACGTGCAATGTGGTCGCTGAACTTTCGTCTGCTTGCAGATTGGGTTTTGTGTAGGGTGACCAGACGTCCCGCTTTGGGCGGGACAGTCCCGATTTTTAACAATTTGTCCCGCGGCCCGCGGTGTTTTAAAAAAGTCCCGATGTTTGGAAAGAATGCACGACAAGCTAGGGAGCGGCGGGAGATAGACCCAATTTTTAATCAAGAACCCCCCCCCCCCCCGGTCAATGGTGTCCCGCTTTACCAATGTTACAATCTGGTCACCTTAGTTTTGGGGGCTGAGGCAGGATGCTGAAAGATTCAGCTAGCTGTAGGGATCTGCAGGGGAGACTATAGGTCTGCCTCAACTGCAACTGTAGTTGTTTTTGTAACTAATGCACAAATGTTTTGCTTCTGCCCTTTCTGAGAGCTGGGAACTCCCTTGTGTCCTGACCCCCCAGAGGCATTCTGGCTGGTGGGGGAGGGTGCTCGGCTCAGCGGGGCGGTCCCCCGTTGCTGTCTGCTCTTTTGGGATGGAGATGTGATGTTGAAATTCCCCTCTGATGGAGGCCCTAATTGCTCTAAAATGATGGAACTTGAAAGGAGACAAAGGTGTAAACGGTTAAAACGACAACAAAAACCGGCACCCCGTTTAGCGGCGACACGTGCGAGCCCTTGGGTTGAGGAGAGATGCTTGTAGTTCTGAAAATATTTTCCTTTTAATTTTTAAAAAAAATATTTTTATTTATTTATTTATTTTTGACAGAGAGAGAGATACAGAGACAGAGAGAGAACTGAACTGGGGGAGCTCCCAGTTCAGCACATGGTTCCGCATGGGCCGGGGCCGGGATTCGATCCTCGGTCCCCGGGGTTGCAAAGTGAGCGCTTAACCCACTGAGCCATCCCGGCTTCCCCTAATTTTTTTTTTTAAAGATTTCGTTTTATTGTTTGAGAGAGAGAGAGAGAGAGAGAGAGAGAAAGGAGAGGGCCCAGAGGCTGTATTTGCATCATTCGTTTTTGCTATAGTTTCACTCCACAGGTGGGCGCAGGGCTGCACAAGGCAGGAGCTGGGCCCACATGGGAAGCTCGCCCTGGCGAGAACCAAACTGGGGGCCACTCCCCAGTTCAGCATATCGGTCTGCACGGGCTGGGGCTGGGGTTTGATTCTCAGACCCCAGGGCTGCAGGATGAGTGTTCACCCCGCTAAGCCATCCTGGCTTCCCCCTTTCAAATTTGGACAGTTCTTACCCTCTTTCTTTTTTAGTTATAATTGTTTTAACATGGTGACACACCTGTCACTGCTGACAGGTCATCTCAGGACACTCCTGGGACCCCCAGGAGTCTGCCTGGTCGCCTGGTGGAGGGTAGTCATTCCACTTTTCAGATGAGAAAGCTGAGTGTGGCTTCATGACTCGCCCTGGGACACAAGCTTAACTGTAGGGACAGCGTGACCACCAGTACTTGGTGTGTCACCTGGTCAGCGCCACCCTGCCATGAGGTCTGACAGAGGAGGACTGGAAGAGTAGGGTGGACCGCAGAGCTGCTCACACCTAACCAGCTGGTGCCTGAATTTGGGGTTCAGTCCAGCATCCTTCCCAAAATCCCACTTTGGCGACACTGGTTTTGGCCATTCGATCTGCCCCTTTTGCAGGGTGCCCCTGAAGAGAACCCACCCACATGCAGTTTGGCACATGTGTATCCTGTGCAGAGGTCAGAGGCTGGAGGTCACGGCGGGGGCCCCTGGAATGCTGAACTGAGAGCCCCAGGGGTTCTAGAAGTCCGTCTGTGTGTCAGTGTCACTTGGAGAGGGGGAAACCAGGCCCTGGGGGACAGGCCATCCCCTGTCTTCTTAGTGGGCTGCATTATGGTCACCTCAGTGGGTGGGGTGACATCCCTTGGCCTTGTTGCATGAGGTGAGCAGACATAGGACCAACAGCTGTCACCCCCGGAGCTCAGGTGACAGTGGAAAGGACCGCATGGCTCTTCCTGCTCCCTGCATACTTTTCTATACATCTGAGATAGAAGATCAATACTACAAGGGGCCTGCCCTCCAGAAGGTAATTCTGTGTTTTGGGACTCCCCCTGCATACTCCTCAGAACAGCTCTGATCAGCCCCAAGCCTGGTGTGGCCCATCATTAGCCTTTGTAGGAGGCCCCGTGGGCCATGAGAAGCCCACAGGACCGCTGCTCAGGGTCCCCCTGTGCACCTTCGGGCACCTCACTCAGCAGCACGTTGTCCTGTTCGCATTGGTGACATGTGGGGAAATTGGGACGTACTCCTCCGTGAGATTTGCTTGTCTTCCTCTTGAACAGTAATACTAACCAACCCATATTACGTGGCCTGCTGTCGTTTGTGGACGTTCGTGTTTGATTCTCATGCTAACCCTATGGGGGATCTCAGGTAAGGACGATGCTTACTGACCTGAGGGTCAGAGAGGTTAAGGGACCCAAGGACCGCAACGCAGGGTCCGCGGTCTTCCCAGCCTCCGTGTCTTCCCTTTCTCCTCTAGCTTTGAGTTTGGGACGCCTCACCCCCAGCTTGATGGGTACAGCCATGGTTTTGGAGTGAGAGTGGTGGGGGGTAGGGAACCATGTGCGAAACCTCAGAGCGGTTGGTTGGTCACCTATGATGGCAGCAGGTGGGTGAGGATTCTCTGCTGGCAGAGATGGGGAGTGTCTTTCACTTGTCTCCATCCTGAAGGAATGAGATGGCGACTGAGTGGCATTCTAGTAAAGCGCGCATGTGTGTGTGAGTGTGTGTGCGCGGTGTGGGCTGTGGGCGACGTTCTTTGAGGCATGAAGTCCTGTCTCATGCAAAGAGAGGTGGGGATGCTGCAGCTGGTTTTCTTTAACCACCAGCCACACCAGCATTGTTTCAGAAAGCCACGGAATTTCCAAACACAATGAAAATTCCAAGGGGGGTAGGGTGTGGGCTTTTTGGGGGGGCTGGGATGGGTGTGGCCAGGCTTGGGGATGAATATCACATGGCCCCCCGGGCTCCTCCATTTTGTCTTCAGGACACTCAAGGGTAAAAAGGGGTGAGGACGGGGCTGGCCCCAGAGACTAGCCTTTCCCATAAAAGCCAACCACCACCCAGGACAGCCCCACTTGGCATGACCTCAAATGACTGCTTTCCCATCAGCGGGTGTCCCTGGAAGCACATGGTATCAGTTAAGCTGCAGAGTGACGTTTATATAAATAAGTTTGTTAATGGGAAATTAATTTTCTCTCCAGTCTTAAAAAAACATGCAGTCTATTCCCACATATTTTCAAAATGGTAGCAACAGTAACAGCAAGCAGGGAGCTCATATTGCCCCTCAGACTTGTGGGGTCAAACCAAAGAAAGAAACGGAAGAGACGAGCAAAACCAACAAAGAAAGAAACGGAAGAGACGAGCAAAACCAACAAGGGCCTCCGTGGGCACCGTCCACGTTCCTGAAAGCACCCAGGCCGCCTGTCTTCTCTGACGTTCGAAGGGAAGCAAGCCCGTTGTGTCTTATTCTGCTTCTGCTTTCCTCTTTGCATTGCAATTCAACTTTGCACTTGACAAACTCAAGACAATCTGACCAAACAGCTCAGCAGTAGTCATGAGAGTCAGTTCTGTGGTTTGAGGTGACATCTGAGAAATGCCCTTTGCATCCTTTGGAGCCACAGGGTGGTCAGGAGCCCTGGGTTCTAGGTCTAGCTGTTCTGTGAGCTAATTGGAAGGTGCGTCCGTATGGTCAGACATGTGTCTGTGAAGAGCTTTGCTACAAGGCAGGACGTGGTGAAGGCCATAGGAGCTTCAAGAGCGACTAGTAGCTCTTCCAGGTTGTGAAGAGTGGCACTCTGGAGATTCCGCGTGGTTCTTTCCTGTGCGTGGGAGAGGCATGCTGGAATGGATCAAGAACTATTCCATGTCAGCTTAGTGCAGGGACAGAGACTGTCTGAACACATGATTCTGGAATGAACAACGCTAGATACCAACGTATACTTTGGGGGAATTAAGGCAGGGGTGTCCAACCTTGTGGCTTCCCTGGGCCACAGTGGAAGAGGAATTGTCTTGGGTCACACATAAGATCCACTCACACGAACGATAGCTGATGAGCTAAAAAAAAAAAAAAAAATCTCAAAAAACATCTTATGATATTTTAAGACAATTTATGAATTTGTGTTGGGCTGCATTCAAAGCCGTCCTGGGATGCACATAGCCCTTGGGCCGTGGGTTGGGCAAGCTTAAATTAAATGATTAATTGTAGAAAATGAACTCCTGGCAGGACTAGAAGGAAATATAGGTGAATTTTTGTCTGATCTCAGAGTGGGAAGCCTTATCTAATTATAAAAACAAGGGGGAGAAATCAGTGAAAAAGACTGATCGACTGAGCTACACAAATTACATACACAAGTATACATACTCACAGCATCATAACAGCAGGACCTTGAAATGACACAATGGATAACTACAGAATCTTTCACCCGTGGAATGTTTTTAAAGAACAGTCCAAAGCATTGACTACAATGACATGCAATAATATGTATAAATATCACCAATATAATATTAAATGCGAACAGATTACTTGAAACACAATCGCATTTTAAAATTATTTGCTTATTTGCTTTTAAATTGAGGTAGCACTGACATATAACATTATATTAGTTTCAGGTCCTCTACCACAGAATCATAGCACTTTTTGCTCACATTATAATATGCAAAATTTCAAGCACTCAAGTTGGAAGAATTTTATAGCAAGTTCCCGTCCTCTGCCCTGATGTTTACACCATTGACATTTTCCTGTATCTGCTTTATCACATATTCCTTCCTGAAATTAGCCATTCTCTACTGGGTGGGAGGTGATGTTGGTTCTCAGGGCCAGTTGGTTATTTAGACTTGAGTTTGTGACAGAGAGAGTGAACCTGTTCCTTGAACGGAAATAACTAACAGTACTTGGTGCTATTGATAAGACTTGAACTTGCCAGTGAATATTAGAATGTTGGGAACTTGATAGCTTCCCCAAATCTAAAGGCTTTTCTAATGTGATCAGTGGTGATTTTAACGAGTGTGATTTTTAAAATGCTGTATAATAACTGGATATCAACATTCAGAAATCCTGCATAACTCGGTGAATCTTTATTTTCCCAGTGACCCATGGATGATGTCACATATCCATGGGTAAAAGTTCCACTACAAGTGTGCTGGATTCTCATGTAGCGAAGTATAAAAAGTTTATCAATATGGTTTCGGTTCTACATTGTAACCAAGCTGTAAGAAACTACCACTTGTTAGGAGGTTTTGGTTTGTATCAAAGATGAATAGCCATAATTATCTGAAAAGGCTATTAAAATCCTTCTCCATTTTCCAAATACATCTGTGTGAAGCTGAATTTCCTTAGATCCTTTAACCATAGGAAAAAAAAAGCCTTTTTTTCCCCCTTGGGAAAATATAATGATTTTTCTCAGAAATATGTTGTTAATTTGTAATAGCTTTATTATATTGTATTTAGATGAATCGATACATATTTTGGGATTTCCTTGTTTTAATTCCTTTTACTATGAAACATAACCCACATAAACAAAAACTTTGGAATGTCCTCAATACTTTAGAGTATAAAGTGGTCCTGAGATGAGGAGTTTGGAGAACCACATTGACTTCCATAGTGCACTTAAGATGTACCATTTTAGGGAGGCCAGGATGGCTCAGCAGGCTGTGTACTTGCCTTGCAACCCCTAGGTCAGGGGATCAAAGCCCCGTCCCAGCCTGTGCAAACCCACATGCTGAACTGCGGAGCAACTGGTAAGCGCTGGGACTGCATAGCAGTGAAGGTTCTTGCCTCCCATGTGGGAAGCCTCCAGTTTGGTTCCCGCCCTGCACAGCCCCGCATCCACCTGTGTGGAATGAAACCACGTGACAACTAATGAGGTACAACTGTGGAGACCACTCTGGGCCCTCCCCCTTCTCTCTCTTTCTCTCAACCACTCTCAAATAATAAATCATAAAAGAAAAAAAAGACCTACCATTTTCCTGTATCAGTAGCTTGTTGGTCTTTCTGGTGAGCTGTAGTCCATTGTCTGAACACACCACAGCCTCCTTGTTGTCCGCTTGATAGACATGTGGCTCTCCCCAGAGTTTGACTCTTGCGAACAAGACCGGCGTGTTCATTCTTGTACCAGTCTTTCTCGGCATCATGTTTTTATTTCTCTGGGGGTAAATACCTAGGTGTGGAATTGGACTTGTCACAGTGTAGGCGTGTATCTTTGTTGTGCAAGAATCTTCCAGATGTTTTCCCAAAGTAGTTTACCATTGTGCATCCCCCAGTGTGAAGGATGAGAGTCTAACAGCTTTTGCGTAAGGTTAGAACTGCAAATCACACACACACGCACACACACACGCACACGCACACATACGCATACGACTTCAGGATTCATATCGATGAAATAACATGATAAGAAAAGGAGAGCAAGGGAGGATGAGCACAGGGATCAAGACGACGTTGATCTTGGAAGGAAAGCAGGGAGATGGGATGGGGTGAGGACGGCAGAGCTCTGTGGAAGGCTCTGGAACACTCAGGGACAGCACTGTTTTGTGAAACAAGGGATCCCAGCCAGGGGTGGACTCTTCCCGGATGCCAGTACCGGTGGCGGCAACATGGTGGCCGGCTGTACTCTCCTGTCCAGTCTCCGTGGGTCTGAGTCACCCGAGGCCTCGGGAGCGGTGTCTGGCCATCTGCAGGTGGGCTGATGGGGAAGGCGCGCTTCTGCCATGTGGTGGGGTCAGGGACGAGGCCTGAGCCTGTCACTCCGCCAGTTAGTACTTCCGGTCGGAATCAACACCACTTTTCTGGTGGGCGCCCCCCTCCCCCACCTGAATCCTGGCTTCCTTGCTGTGGATTCTCCTGTAGCTTCCTAGTCCTGTGCCGGTGGCTTGAAATGAGAGGGGCCTCACTTGTGATCAGAGACACCTGCCCAGCCCCCAGTCTCTTAAGGGATAGAAGGATTTAAGCTGGAGTTTATTGAGCAAGACACAACTAGCTTTTAGTATGATTGTTATTATTTTAGGACTTGGGATTTAAAAAGGCCCATAAAAACGAGAGCGTAAAACAGTTCTCACCGAGCAAACATTATGCTGATTTATTTGTGAGGAAATCGGAACCATATGGTCTCGCCTCCCTCAAAACGTGCGAGGGGTTCAAGATGAAGCAAACGGGCGCTTGGCAAATTTGTTGTGTGTTTCACCCAACACGTTGGGTTCAGAAGAAAACAGCTGTGAATGCTTATGATGTGCAGGAGATTGTGGTTAGTGATTTATAGGCATGATCTCACCGAATCCTCAGGCCGTCCGAGTCCACTGCACGTTCCCCGCAAGTCGACAGTAGTACTGAACTCGAGCCCTTACTACCTGTGGGAAATGTGGGCAAGACTGGGACGATCGATGTCCAACAGTGACACCTTTTCCTTCTAGAACGCCTTGACCGTGAAAGAGAAGGAGGTGAGAGCGGGGATTGGACTTGTGGCCGGCCGATGAACCCACCTCAGATTCCGGAGAGCCAATGTGCTCGGCTCAGTGGAGACCGAAAGCCGGGGCTTGCCGACCCCTGGGGCCGGGCTTTCTCTCCCAGGCTTGTCTGGGAGTCTCACTCAGCTCTATGGAGCCCATAGTCACCCATGTGAGCTGTGGGAAGAAACGGGTATTGCTGTCACGCGCTGCGTGTAATGACCATGATGACGTCATTCTCATTCATGGGGTGAAGCTTCTCATTTGCCCTAAGAAACCTTGGAGGACCCGCCCTCTGCCCAGAAAGGTGTCCTGAGGAAAACCAGTCTCTTTGTTCCTGCTTTGCTCTAAGAAACCTCATAGGCGTCCAGTTCCGTGTCGCTTGGTTTGCCAGGTGGCATTTTTCAGATTCTTGAAATACAGGCAGTTCATTCTGAATGAACTGGAGAGATCAGCAGGCTGTGAACTCAGTCGACCCCTGGAGGGGGCCAAGCCTGTGTCATTTTCTAACATATTCCAGGGAAATCTGCTCTTTTAGTCCCAGGTGACATCCTTCTTCTTCTTTTTTTAAATTTATTTTATTGTTTCTGACAGAGAGAGAGAGAGACAGAGAGCTAGGGAGGGCCCAGAGCCGTCTCCACAGTCGCACACCACGCTTTCAACATGGTTTCGTTCTATACACAGGTGGGCGGGGGCCTCTCAGGCGGGAACCAGGCTGGGGGCCTCCTGCATGGGAGACACCCCCCCTCGAGCTAGGGACCGAACTGGGGGCCTCCCACATCGGAAGCTCACTCCAGTTCAGCATATGGGTCTGCACGGGTCGGGGTTGGCACTCAACCCTTGGACCGCAGGGCTGCAAGGCGAGCCCTCCCGGCTTCCCCCGCAGGTGACATTCTTAATCGCGATCTGGTTGGTGAGGGGCGCACATTTCAGTTGAGCTGAGCCACGGACTGGTCGGAAAGGGAAGGAAGAATGTACCTGTGATGGGATATGATCCCACTGACTTACCTGTTTGGTGAAGAAGAGAAAACAACAACAACAACAACATAACCCTTTTATTTCATAGCTAGGGAATTTCAAGTCTTGTGAAAACAATAATGTTGCTAAAATCTACACATAACCAAACGTTCCGTACGAGGATGACACGTGGCAATAGGGAAGGCCAACATGGTAGGGAGCCCAGCTGCGTCTTCGCCTCCAGGTCTAAGGCCGTGGCTGCCACTCCCTCCTCCCCCAGGCCTCCCCCTTCTCTCCTTCGGGCCCCTCATGCAGCCCATGGATGATGGGTGAGTGCTGCTTAGATTTGTCACCTGCAAACCACTTCCCTCGCAACCTGCTCCTTGCTTTGCTCCACTGTGTGGAACTCAAAATCAGTCACGACAGGAGAATGGGACAAACACAGTTAACATCTTAGACCCATTCTATCCCGAGCCACCAAATGTAGCCAATTTTGTTGTGTGTGAGCTATTTTCCCAAAATCCTTCTTTGGTTTTTTTTTGAACACTGACAGTATTTATCCATGGAAACAATGACATACCATTCTTAGACCTACCTTCAAAAGCCACATGTCCTAGTAGGCTCATGTCAAGCGCACCTACCACTGGCAACAGAGCATATGGCAAGTCAGGACATCAGAAATACCTCTCTTCCTCGACCCTTCCCTGCTCCGGGTACCAGCCTAGCAGCTTCTTAATGGACCCTCGTTCGGAGTCTCGTCCGTTCTCTTCACTTGTACATGTTCATAACCAAACGCACCTCTGTGTCTTATCTCGCTGTTTGTAAGTAAGAGCTGTCTCTAAGCCCACGTCACCTCAGGTGTTCTGCGTTAAGAAATCAAGGTCAGTTTCCCCTTTTGAGTTATAATGTTTTTTCTAGTTAGAATGAGGGCTAGAGGGAAGAAGAAGAATAGTCATGATAGTCACAAAACATGCACAGTTGTTGAGTGTGGCTGCGTGTGGGAATTATTAATAATTTACACCTATCATCTCATTTAGTCCTCACACTAATGCTAGGAGATAATGTCACCCTCATTTTCTAGCTGGGACTTAGCAAGGTTGCTTTTCCCCTGGAGGTCACATACCTCCTAGAGGTGGATCAGCGACAGAAGCCCAGGTTTTCTGATTCCAGAACTTATTCTCCAACCACCATGTGATACCACCTCATAGAGTGGCTGGAAGGCTTTAACAAAAGTAAATAAAGTTACATTCCAGCTCTGGGGACTGATTTTACCCACATATCTGTGACTGGATATATTGTCAAATTCCCAAACTGTATTTTTAGGGAAGTTGCCATTTCTCCTTCCAAATGATCTTTTAAGAGCAGGATACTGTCTGTCTAGAGTGATATAGGTACAATCCCTCAAGGAGGTACATTGTTGTTTATAACCTACTACTTAAGTAACTTTCCATTTGTGAACGTTCATAGTTGAGGACAGAGCTACACATTAGAGGAGGATCCAGTCTCTTCATGATGGGACACAGTAACTTTGGTCTTGTCCATCCTGTTGTTCATGAATCTGATGCATGCCCACTAACGATTAGCCTCACCACAGTCTGTAAGTGGTGGGCACTGTGACTGTTGCACGTGCTAGTTAAAGGAAGTGTTCGATGATTCTGTAATCCAGGTGTTACTTTCAACTTAAAGAACCTGCCACCTAAATCTAAAGTTCTATCATTGTCTGAATTTCTCTCTTCCTTCTACTGTTGGTCTGTATAGAGATCAACAGAGAGCAAAGAAAGCCACCCATAACCCACCACTAAAGTGTTACTAGGAGAGAGAGAGGACACTTTATACTTCAGTTACATGTAAGCAGGGAAACAAACATCCCAAACCAGCAAAGCCAACTCCCCATTCCCCATGAAAAGAGTGCCATTTGTTGAGATAATGCACTTTACTGTGCCAACAGAAGAGAGCACTCTTGAGTTGAATAACTTGGCTAGCCAAAAGATTTTAGAAACCCTTATTCTTACTGGTTTAGGAACATCCAAGTTATTTAAGAATGATGCGACATGTCAAGTAATAGCCTTAAAAATCTACTATCTAAAGGAAACAGAAAATGAGAATAAAAACTTTTCAGTGGAAGGAAGAGAATGTTCCCACCTAAAACAACCACAGAGCAAATGAAAACTGTAACACCAGCTCCAACAGGAACTAAATATCAATGAACCAGCCCATGAAGAAATGAAAGAAAGCCTCAAATAGAAATTTGAAAATAGGAACAAAAAATTGGAAGATGTAAAATGAGAGTTCATGTCATGCAAGAGAGAAATTGAAGAAAAAGACAAAACCATCTCAGAAATGAAGATAAAATGACAAGGTGTTCATTTCAGTTCTACTGAAAATATAATAAAGGATAGATATTGAGAAGAGGAACAAAACCAATCAGGACAACAACAAAAAAATGAGATAAAGAGGTGAAAAGGATCAGAGAGAATGTGATATATAGAAGAAAGGTAAAGAAGATCCAACACATACATAATTGAAGAAGAAAAAGCAGACCAAGGGAACCAAACGAACTTTTAAAATCACAATCCAAGAATGCTTTCCAGAAAAAAGAAGATGAGAATCCACATATTTAAAATCTATATATTTATCTGGGAAAGTTGACCAAGAATGTTTAAATTCTAGGCATTTTCTAATAAACTTAGAGGTTAATGTGGTGAAGAAGGAAGAAGATGAAAATAGCTGTCTAACCTCCAGGCAAAAATACCAACTCACTTAAAACAAAGAAGAAAGTTAGGTTGGTATCAGACTTGTGAACTGCTACATGCAAAGTGTGACAACAATGTGACAATATTTTCAAGAAACTTGAGGAAAGTGTGAGCCAAGGATGTTATATCCAGCTAATCTGTCCTTTAAGTTTCAAGGTTATAGAAAAAATGTGTTAACCATATAAGAACTCAGGGACTCCTGTACTAACACCTTCTCGGAGAATGCACTAGAGCAGGGATGTCCAACCTTTTGGCTTCCTTGGGCCACGTTGGAAGAAGAAAAATTGTCTTGGGCCACACACACAATATACTAACACTAATGATAGCTCATGAGCTAAAAAAAAAAAAAATTGCAGAAAAATCTTACAATGTTTTAAAGAAGTCTATGAATTTGTGTTGGGCTGCATTCAAAGCCATCCCTGGCTGCATGCGGACTGTGAGTCTTCAGCTTGTGCTAGAGGATTGGTGTCACCCAACTAAAAATTAACGGGACATTTGGCAAAATAATTGGTGATCGGAACAAAATAAGTCACAAAGCTGCTTGAAAGGGGACCTCAGGTTTCTGAGACTAATTGGAGGTATTCATTCGTAAGACCCTTGCTCAGCAAGTTTGAATAATAAAGTAATGAGCCAGATAGTAATGTTTTCACCCAGCCCAGAATCCCTGAAGAGAGACTAGGACGTGGCTTTGGAGGTTCTGGGGCCAAGCGTGTAACGCGGGAGACAGAGGAGGTGGACAAAATCGATGAAGTCTTTGAAAGACCTGAAGCAGCCACTACAGGTGAGGTTCGGGGAAGAGGAGCTGAGGAGGGAAGATGATGGGACCTGAGCATGCCCAGGCCCAGGGGAGGTGGCGGGCAGGTTTTCGATGCTCATTTGGCCGAAGGACCGTCCCTGTGGCTCCAGGTCTGTGGTCCTGGCCTGGCTGCTTCGGGGCGGGGCAAGAAGACGGACAGGGAGTCGGGAGAAAGCTGCCACTGCTGTGCTCAGGGGCACGGGCAGGAAGCAGGAGCCACAGAGTCCCAGACCCCTCTGTCAGGAGAAGGGCTCCCAGGTCCCCTGGAGGTCACAGTCCAGATCCTTGGTAGAAGCTGTCCCCAGACACCAACCATGACAGCCTCAGGCAACGGCGACCAACCCTGTGTCCTCCTCTTTAGTTGGAGGGACTGCCATAGGTCCATCATGGACTGTGTACCAGTGAAAGGTTTGCAGAGTCACTTTGTGGAGTTTAGCATTTGGGGTTTGCACAGGCTGGGACCGGAATCCAACCCTGGACCTCACGATTGCAAGGCCAGCGCTCAACCACTGAGCTATCCCAGCACCCTGTTTCAAGGCATTTACAGTGACCATGGTTTTATTTGTGATCAACTTCATTTCTAGACGTTCATAGGGTTTCATGTGTCACCTGCCCAGGGCAGCATCGTGGGCAGCGCGGGGCACATAGTGCAGTGGCCACACCATGATTCCTGCTGGATGTCACACCCAGAACTGGCCAGGCCTTGTAACTTTCCAGAGCAGGCTGTTGACATTTGCTCACGTTTTCCAGCATGCGGGTGAAAGCCGTTCTCTGAGCACTAACAAAGGTGGGGAGGGGAGCGTTCCTCTCTGCTAAAGGAAGAATAACATGCTTTTTGAATGATGACTCATTCTTGACACGCATCCTGCCTCCCCTGATGAGCTCAGGGTGCTAGGCCTGCGCGGTTTCTGGTGAGAGCTACGTGTGACAACTTCTGAAAGTGCCTGTAAAGATGGCAGGTTCTCAGTTCTGGGGTGTGGGGCGGGGGGAAGAGGAATCTGGGGAGGCAATGGTGTCTTCCCTTCTGTTGACCTCCGATCAGATGGCGGAGTGCATGACTTTCCCTGGAACTGTTCTTGTGCCCCACGTGGGGCCCGTGCCCTTGGCTGCAAATGCTTTCTGAGAGATGCCACACGCCGGGGCTGCGGACACAGCGGAGTTAGTGCCGCGCCCGTTTCAGGCTTGCAGCTGTTAGACCCTTTCGGGCTCGTCTCATAACGTCTCAGTGACACTTCTTAGCAAAAACGGAATGCTCTTCCCAGGTTTAAAGGGTTGCAAACTTGCCCTCCACGTGCCCAGTTCAGTTCCATGTCCAGCCTCACAGAAGCCAGAGTCTTTGGTTGGAGAAGCCGCTGAACACGCACGCTGCTTACTTGCTGGGAGCGGTATGAGGCCCATTTGGGTTCAAATCAGCCACGTGGTCAGGCTGGTCACAGGTCTCCTTTCATAGAGCCCTGGCAGCTCCTCACACACTCTTTCTCTAAAGCACTTCTTACACCCACGTCGCGTGTACGTTTCCTGCGTGCGGCCCACGCCCACGTGGGTGGCTGCCTGCTCTCTGAGGACACAGGAGACGGTGTGGCCATGCCCGCGGATACAAAGCATTTGGTTTCCCTTCGAGACTTTCCTGTGGATTCGTTTAAACGTGTTTAAGTCTTTAAAGCGGCTGCGGGTTCTATAGGTAAAACTCTAATGGGGCCAACCATTAAAAAACAAAAGAAAAATCTGGGAACACGGAGGAATTTCCTTTTACGTTTTTAACAAGATGGCGCCTCTAATGCTTTCTTCTCACCCCCCCATCTCCACCTCCCCCCCCACACAGGAGCAATTTCTAAATTGCTGGACACGGTGCTTCTTTGGTTTCCCGTAAGGCATTTCTTCATGGTCCTCCAAGTTAGTGAATGCTGGAAATATTTCCTAGAGAAGTAGAGAGGTAGAAATGGGGACACATAAAGTGATTGAATGAGCCACTTAAAGTCATTGTGAGTTGGTTTTCCTTTTTCTTTCTTTTTCTTTTGGCCCCTGCAGCTTAAACCCCCGCGCCCCGTTCTGTGCTGGGAAGTCCAGTGGACCTGAGTGGGCTCCTCAGTTCGGTGACCTTGAACTAGCTATTTGGCCTTCCAAAGTCCTAGTTTTCTCATCTATAGAATCTGAGATTCCCTCCTCTTCTAATGGCCAATGAATTTATGACAAATCTAGGCCCCTGGGTCCCCGTTGCTATAGGCTAGGAAAATTACCCACATTTTGGGATTTGCTATAAAATCCTGATTGGACTTGGTGTGTCATGAGTGCATCACATGATGTCTGTTGACTACAGGCATGAACCTGACATACACCTCCTCATGACACTGGGAGGCAGGTCGGTGTCAGGCTTAAATGTGGAAGAGAGCTTCGCCCTCACCCAGCTGGACAGTCTCACCTTCTGGATGAGGGAGCGGAGGCCCAGGCCCCGCCCCTGAGGGCTGTGGTCACAAAGTGCGTCACCCAGGCTCCTGGCCCCAGCTTCTCAGCTTCTGCCCCTTTCTGTCCCCGATGGCCTGGGACAGGACTAGCTACTTGTTGTCAAGGCTGTGGTTCAGAAGGTTCTAGTCTTCACATGTCCTCTGAAGGCAAGTTGAGACCTGGGGTCCCAGGGACCTTGATGTGGCTGCAGTTCTAGACTCTGCTCCGAGTTGTAATCGCCTTGTTTTGATCATTTCCTCACATTCTCATCACAAGTGTTTGCTGCGTAGCCATGCACGGAACTGTGAGACCAAGCCCCGCCTTCGAGGAGGCTGGCACCCATTCCACTGAGCTTCAAGTGCCGGTGGCACGGGAGGGGAGTCCCGGGTCCCCTGGGAGTCAAACGGGGCTCACTCCTGCCCCACAAAGCTCGCCTGGCTTCTTTCGCTGCACACCGTGGGCAAACAGTGGTATTGCTGTCGCCGCAGGATCAAAGCGCGTTCCCTGCTAACCTGCGATGGGAGCAGGTGAACACATGGGAGCCGTAAAACACCGAGAGATGGAAAAGAAAGTTTGTCTCACCAGGATGAGCGACTGGCCCCTTTCCAGATTCCACCTGCTCTGCGCGGAGCTGCGGTGTCTCGTTCCAGGTGTCTTCTCCCAGCGTGTGACCCGGGGCCGCGGGGAACAATACGCTGGTGTTTGCCAAGGATAACAGTGGGAGAGCAGCGAGAACTCAGCGCAAGCAGGGCCCGCAGTGGGGGGCTGAGCCGGGGGCCCAGGCTGCCGAGATAATTGCTGACTCACCCTGAGTCTGGGAGGTGTCTGCCTGCCTGCCTCTGCCCCAGCTTCCCTGCGTGGGAACCCCCTTTGGCGTTGGCATATTATTGATGCCTCCCCATCCCCCCGGCATCAAAGACAAAAGCAAGACTGCGTTGAAATCACAGGTGGCCCTCAGGTGATGCTGCAGCTCTGTGTCAATCATAGTCCTGCTGCTGCCAAGCCCATCAGCCCCTGGGAAGGCTACGGCTGGGTGACAGAAACAGTAACAGACCAGGGGACAGAGATCCTACGCTCCGCCCCTAGCCGGGCGAGTTTAGGGAAGGTACCCCACTGTCCTGGGCCTTGCTCGGCTTATCACTACGAGAAGAGGCACCGATCAATGGTTTCTTAAGGCCCTTCGTAGCTCCGCTCTTCCCGTGTGTGTGTCTAACTTGTCAGTGTGTAGCCCCGATGAGTGCCATGTCCTCACGTGTCTCCTCTCTCGGGCTGGCCCCGCTGGGCTGCCACCACATCTCTTCTTATTGGACGAGGGCTGAGGCCTGTCCTGAGCAGGCATAAGTGTTACTAAGCAGGGGAGTCATCGGAATCAGGCCCGGTGATTGCAAACACCCCCGTCAGATCAGCTGTCCAGGTTCTAGAGAGTAAGACCTAGGAAGCGAGCTCACTGGGACTGGAGAATGAGGAGGAGGGCCCTGGGCTGTCATTGAACCTGGCCATAAGGTGCACCTCTTGAGGACATAGTAATCAACGGGGGACCACGTGGTGGAATAGGATGCCGCTCATTTGCTGCCTGATGGGTGAAGGGACGTAGGTCCTCCTGGTCTTTTTGTGGGGGGAGGTGGGGGGAGGGAAGAGCATGACGAACCAGGTCAGAAGAGGAAATAAAAGAGTGTCCATCCATTGGACTGGCAGGACCGGCCCCTCCCAGCGGGCTCTTGGCCTGCCCCGTGGACTTCGATGGAGGCGTGGCCTACAGAATCAGGACGCCATGCTGGCTGACCTATACGTAGGCGGCATTGGTGCTGCTGTCACCGAAGAACAAAATGTCATTCAGGCCACTGCAGTGACGAGATGTGGAGTGGCAGGTCCTTGGAGGTTGATCTCAGCTTTTATGCCAGCTTTCTGTGTGGCATGGGCAGGCCTCTTAACTTCTCTGGGTTCAGGTGCCTGTAGGAAGGGAAATGGGAACACTGGACCCTTCCCTAGGGACCTGGAAGGAACCCCCAAGCAGAGCATGCTGATGCTTTACCAACATCATGTTTTTAGGGTAAGACTTTGAGTGAAACCTACAGGATTCACAACTTTTGAGGCTTGTGTACGTGTGAGCTGTCAGCCTCCCGTCGAATTGCCCTCCTTCGAATGGCAAGGAAGAGGGGTGTTCTTCTGGCACATCTCTTACCTTCTGTCAAGTAGGAGTGTTAGGCCGGCACCTGTGTTGTCATCACCTCTGTGTCCCGGGCCTGGGTGGGGTGGGTGCTCAACCTAAACCAACACAGACCCAGGCCCCTCTGGCGAGGTATAGAGTTCAGTCGATGGGCTTCAGAGGCAACGTTTTTGTTCTTAGCTCCACAGCCAACTTGTCTCCCACTCCCCTTCCTTATTTCCTCCGGGGCACTTAGCCCAGAACTGTGAACTTGGCTCTCCATTGATACTTACTAATGACTGATGGATGGAGTCTGAGCTGTTAGCCCTTAAATTTCATGACTGTTCTTTACGTGCAAAGGCTGAAACCTGGCAGCCACCCATCGTCCCTGGATCTCACACCAATGTCATCCTTCTTCACCTCTGCTTGTTTGAAGCTCCCTTGGTCACTGATGAGTGTGGTCAACACAGTTTTCAAGTATCCTGTCTGAACTGGGGCGTGGCATACTCTACATGGGGTCTGTGATTACCATTGCTTCCCACGCTGACAGATCAGTCATGAATTTGTATGTGCCTTTGAAGAGACTTATTTTCCTCCTGCGTAATACATGCACCTAAACGCACAGGAATCAAGATAGAAAAGTGAGTCGGAGCCAGCCAGCCACCTATCAGAGTAACTGATTGAAGCAAAGACCAGGGGCTGCTAAGTTTGGTGCCTCGCTGTGATTTTGCTTTGGGTACTGCTTCCTTAGTGAGAGCTACTTCTGTACATCCTTGTTGACTCTTAGGAGACGTAGGGAGACATAAGGAGTCTTTTAAACATCTACCTATGCGTGACTTGCTCTTTACTTCCCCAGGCACAGTCTCTAGGGAGGGAGTTCTTTCCTGATGAGACTCTCAGAAGTACAACGGAATTTCTAGAAGAATGCAAGACAGATGCTCACATCATAGACACACATACAACCTCAATAGTGACGTATTTCAAGCAGTGTCTAGAATTTCATCAGGAAGACAGCCTCATCCCATGAACTCGTGTGTGTGTGTGTGCATGTGGAAGCACTTAGAACCATACCTGCCCCAAATAGAAACACTCAGTGTCTTTGTTCTTGCTATTATCATCGTTATCCTTTGCTTTTCATCAGGGTTCATGGCAGGCTGATGATGGGAGTGGCATGACCAGGGTGCTCATTGCAGACTTACAGGCCCCTGCTTGACAGGCAGGGGGGCCCCTTATAAATAGTGGTGCATGGCTTGCCCATGCCCTGTGTAATGCACGGCTTCTGCTGACCTGCTCATGCCTCTGGGTTACCCACGGGGTGGCATCTCCGGCTGCTTGCTCCAGTCTGGAGAGAAGGAGCAGGGTTTGCAGCTGAAGTTATGCCCCCGTGATACAGGGTCTACCAAGGTCTAGGCTTGGGTGCTCGGTGTTTTAGTGCCACCTGCCCACCCTACAGGCATTGTGTTAGCATGTGTGATGAACTAATTGACAGGCTCTCGGGGGCAGTTCTCGGTGTGTAAAGCAAGGACTTCCCGAAGACGGGTGCAGAGACGGCTCACAAACACTGGTGAATCCTTAGCACGCGCTGGGGCCCGAAAGCTGATGCTGATTTCGTCTGCATCCTGCCCCCAGGAGCTCGGATTAATTGGTCCAGGAGCTCACAGACTATTAGGCTTCCTAGAGTCCTCAGGAGACGTGGGACTTCTAAGATGCAGTTCCTGAAAGCACATACTAATTGTCGTGGAGGGTTCTCTTCTTGCGATCAGGCAGCAGTCATGGAACCTGTCTGGGTGATCCCCAAAAGTTCAGTGGGGCAAAAAATGAGGCGCGCCATTACTTAGACGTCATAATGCTTCGTTACTGGTCTGGCCGACTGGAATGAGGAGCTGGGTCCTTTGTCAGCGTGTAGCCACAGGCTGTGTGTGTCTGCATAGCTCTCTTCTGCTGAGTCTGTTCCCTGCGGATCAGCATCAGGGTTTTTCCAGTACTTAGATGATTAAACTCACAGATGGTGGTTTCTGAGTTATTATGCTGCTGATGAAGGAATTGTTAAGGCAGATTTATTTCTCTAAACACAAACACATGCAAAACTGAGATGTGGCCCAAACTTTGCTAGACACAATAGGGCATTGTTTCTGTCTTCAAGATGTATTTCATTATATCCTTATTAAAAAAAAAAAAAAAAAAGCCTGGCATTTATATTGTGAAGTCCATTTCTATAGAACTCTAAGCTCTTGACCTCGGTTTAAAAAAAAAAATTTGGTCTTTCCATTTTTTGTTTCTTTCTCTTTCTTCCATTGTCACCGATAATTTAGATGTCACAATGTACGCAGAGCACTGTGGGATAACCTTTATCAGTAATCTGACAGATGTGTTCATGGTTGAACGTGCGTGGTGCTTGCCGCACATTACGGCGTGTTTCCTTATTTGGTGGCTGTCAGAGAACTGGGGTTCACTGCTACCCCTTCCCTGTGTCCTGTTAACATTTTATGCAAAGAAGATAGAAATGACTGGTCTTGGTCACACACCAGCTGGTTTCAAATTACTGTTCTTAAAAAAGTAAAAGCCCTTTCCCGTATTCACTGATTCCATTGTGTATGTCGAGCCTTCCCCTCCAATTTACACATAAATTATCCATTTAATAAAAGTGTTTTCAAGCTACAAAGGCAATATACCAGATTAAGTTCTATTTATTTACTTTACCAACAGTTTGAGAGTGAAAAGGTACCCAGGAATAAATCTAACAAATAAAGCACTCCCCTCCCCCTCAAAAAAGAAATCCTCGGAGCATTAAATTGTAAATTTTTTTTCAAAAGACATTAAGAATCCTAGAGAAATGGAGAGCTCATACCATGTTCAGGATAGGATCAGGTGATGTTGTAAAATGTCAGTTCTCCGCAAAATGATCTAAGGATTTAATGTCCTTGCAATCTGAATTACAACAGGCTTTTGGGGGAGGGGGATGTGATACATGGATTCTCAAATTTATGTGAAAATTGAGAGAGAAAGGGGGGCGAACTAGAAAGCTATGGGAAATGGTTAAGATAGTGTAGTATCAGCACAAGGAGTAGCACGTAGATCAGCGGAACCGAATAGAATGCTAGAAACAGACCTGTACATACGAGTAAGGAAACGTGGTTTATGACAGATAGCATTGCAGATGAGGGGAAAAAGGCAGACTTAGTCATTAAACAGTGAGAAGACAACTTAAGAATCCGACAGGCCAAGAGCAATGAAGTCAGGTCCCTGTGTCACCATATACAAATAATTGATACCAAGTGGATTCAAGTCTGAAATGTGAAAAGCAAACTCTAAACAATAGGAACAACTACAGAAAGGTATTTTTATGAACTTGGGGTAGGGATGGACTATTTAAAAAAAACCCTCAAAAAACATACCCCATGAGTTCAAAAGATAGCAAAATAATTGAAACATTCACCAACTCAGAGAAGTTAACGGCAATTTAGAGAGCTGAAAAATATTAGTACTCAGAATATATAAAGAAATACTACAAATAAATATTTAAAAAGACAGACAATTCAATAGAGAATGGACAAAGGACTTGAACAGGCATTTCAGGGAAAAGCTAACAGGAATAACTAATCCATACATGAAAAGGTGCCTAACCAGTCAGAATTTAGGAAACTCCAAATTAAAGCCGTAGTGAGCTATTATTTTACACCAGCCAGCTTGGCCAAAGTAGAAGAGTGTCATTGTCGGCTGTCGGTGAGGATGTGGGCTGGTGGGAATTCTCTTAGATCGCTGGTAGGGCTGGGACTTGGCTAACGATTTCAGAAAGGAGCCTGTTTCTACCCGGTATCCAGGGCTCGTGATCCTCTCATTCCTCGTGGGAAGAGAAGGAGTTGTGAAGAGAGAGAGACCAGGATTAGAACCCCCGTACTATCATCTAATTGTACGGCCTTGGACCTATGACTTTGTGAGTTTCTTTACCTGTCCAATGAGCGTAACTAGAGTGTTGCGTATAATGATGGAAAGTTCAGTAACTAGCACCATTTGTATTCATATCTGACTGAAGGGCATGTTCTTTCTGTTACTGCCCATGGGTAGGCAGTAAAGGTGGGTTTGATTTGGACTTGCAAGGTCTCCACTAAATGTCCACTTCATATGATATGCATTTAATTCTGCACAAATGACCTTGCCACCTCCTGACTGCGACCCAAAATGATCTTCATGCGTGACATCCCATGTCCCCTGCTTTCTGCCCACTATGACCGTCTTCTCTGCTGGAGTCGACCATAGCATTGATCTCCAGCCACTAGCGTGCACCTTCAGAACACAAAAGGCTATTACACGGAGGGTGTGCTGTCTCTTTATTACGGGCTGCCTTTAATGCTTCCTGTGAGTTACAAAGCCGACCCTGCAGAGAACAGTGCAGGGGGCTGATGGATAGAGTCAAGGGTACCCCTGTGACCCCTCTCAATATGGCAGTCTCGGAGACAAATTCGCTCTTTTCTGAAATCTCATTTCTTCTATTGGTGTGTGCAGAAATGCTCATCGGTAGTTACCCACCAATTTGGGCATGTGCGACTTCTGTGCTCAGCCATATATCAGAATCAGCTAAGGACAGATGCATCCCGGTGACATCTACGTACCGTGTCCATCGAAATAGGGGAAAAATGATCCAGAGTCAGTAATTCCAAGTGAGTTTCAAATTCCAAGGGCTTGGCAAATTCTGAGGCATTCTTCAAATTGAGGCTTTCTGATGAGAACAATGATTTTAACCACTAGAATGTTTTGGCGTGATGGGTATTTATAGGAGGCATTTTTAGGGAGCTTGAAGAATGAATTCAGGAGGCTGGGCCTGATGTTGATTGTCTTGCGTTGCGAGGCCTTTCTTATTTCTGAGCTTTTTATTACTCATCAAAGATTGAAAATCTCATCCTCATCCCCACGAAGACCCTGAAAGAGTGACAATAAAGGTAGGACCTTTAGACCAGTGAGGGGGAGTAAGTGCTTGGCCCTGTGAACATCCCTCTCACCTGACAAGTGGGGCCCCTCCCCCCTCTGGCCGCCAGGCCGCCATGTTTCCAGGTGTAGTGGTAAGATCCCTGTTTACGTCCAAAGGTCCAAGTCCATACTCAGAAATCAGAACCCAAGGGCATTGGCTGTGACATTTGACCGATCGGGGCATTCCGACCAGGTGTCTCCTCTGTCCGCCAGCCTCCCCTGACTTGACATTTTAATTTCTCCTTTATAAAACCGTGTGGTAAATCCAAGTTTTGCTGAGCCAACATGAGGGTGTCCAAGCACCCGGTTTGCCAGTAACCGAGGGGTTTTGGGGGACATAGGACTTTCAGTGCAAACATTGGGCTAGTCATGAGCAAACTGGAACCATTGGTCAACCTAACGCAGGGGTGTCCAACCTTGTGGCTTCCCTGGGCCCCCTTGGAAGAAGAATTGTCTTGGGCCACGTGTAAAAATGCACTAATGATAGCTGATGAACTAAAAAAACTGCGAAAATATCTCATCATGTTTTAAGAAAGTCTACAAATTTGTGTTGGGTCACATTCGAAACCATCCTGGGCCGCGGGTTGGACAAACTTGCCCTAACCCACACCTGCCTTGTACACCTGGTCCAGGTGAGTCCATCATAGGCGTGTCCATGTGCAGGGGGCTGAAGTGTGGCCCACCAAGCAGCATGCATCCACCGGGAGCCTCCGCATGTGACTTGATTTGCAATCGGCGTCTGTACAGGTGCGATTAGGTATGGATCTCGCGATGAGCTTATCCCGGGTTTGGGGGGTCCCTAAATCCACCCAGTCCATGACGAGTATCCTTTAGATGAGACAGAGGAGCAGGTGACAGAGCCTGAGACACACATAGGAGGCAGTGGGGAGATGGGGGCAGAGTGATGTGTCTCTAAGAACAGGGACACATGGATGGCCAGCAGCCACCAGACGCGAGCAGAGGGCGTCTCTCTCGCAGCCTTCAGAAGGAACCAACCCCACGGGCGCCTTGAGCTCAGACTCCCGGCCTCCGTGACAGGAAGGATTTCAGTTGCGTGGCGTGAGGCAGTGAGTTTGTGGCAGTTGGCTGTGGCAGCTCTCAGGGTCACGCAGCACGAGTGACGCTGGGACTGTTACTGCACAGTCTGGGAGAAGAACTGTAGACTTTTTTGTAATCGGCAGCCTGGCCTACGTCTTTGCTCAGAGGGAGCGGGCCCCCATAGGTGGCTGTCCCGCACCGGGCTGGTTCAGTAATGCCCCCCTGCATCCCTGAGTGCCCCCGGGAGGGCTGCACAGTGGGGCGTCTGCCAGACCAAGGCTGCCCCTGTGGGATGCGGACCCCTGACCTGCCTAGGCCGAAACAGCTCCGTTGTAGACAAGTTATTTTGGGGGGATTTAATACAGTTTTTTGTTCAGGAGGGAAACAAACAAACAAACATTCTGCTGCTTAAGAAAACAGAAGAAAAGGCCAGGGCATGACATCCCAACAGGCTGCGTTCTCCATCCTTTCTCTTCTAATGCCATTCTCGGTCTCTTTCTAGGAAGTAGCATTTTGGGGGTACAGTAGTACCCTCTTGGGGTGCAGCAGCTCCTGCAGTCATGGGGATACCGTGCAGCTGTGATTTGGAAATGGAGGGAGCTGGGAGCAGCGTCTCTGGGGAGCTGGGAGTTTGAAGAATCCCCAGTTCTTTAGATACAATCTCAAAGACTGGCTGTCGGACCCGTGCCCTTGAATCTGTTATAGATTGTCACCCCTTCACAGGACTCCTGCAAATATTCCCAGCCCACGCAGAGGCCTCATGTTTACTAAAGGCCTGTGGCAAAGTGTGGAGGGAGAAAGCTGTGGAAAGGAGGGGTGAAGTGATTGAATATGGAGGCTGGGGAAACGTGGGCAGGCAGGAAAATTATTTTAAAAGGGTTAGGGGAAGAGGGAGGCAGGGTAGTCACAAAAGAAAGCGCGGCACCTACATTAGCGCTATAATTTCCCCCAAGTATTGCCCTAGAAATCGCACTTCAGACTCGACGCGTGCATACATTTGAGGAGAACAAATTACCTGCATTGTTCACTCCGTGCCATCAGCTTCCTCTCCGTCTCACGTATCAGTCAGCAGGACTCATTTCCTACATTATCATCTGGTTCTGCGGAGTGTTCATTTCTTTTTGCCGATGTGGCTGCCAAATGTCCCTTTCTCAAGTCACGGACATCGTTAAGCGTCCTTTTTCTTTCACACCGCCGATCATTTTCAGAACCCCTTTATTTCATTACTTGGCATTCAGGACTTTAAGTCTCAGTCTATAGCCTTGGTACGAGGGCAGCTCCTTGTTTTTTTTTTTTATTATTAATTATTTATTTATATTTTTTGACAGAGAGAGACAGAGACAGAGAGAAGGGGGAGGGCCCAGAGCCGTCTCCATAGTTGCACATCATTAGTTATCTACATGGTTTCATTCCACAGGTGGGTGGGGGGCTGCACAGGGCCAGGGACCTCCCACAAAGGAGGCTCACCCCAGTGAGAACGAAACTGGGGCACCCCGCAGCTCAGCATATGGGTCCGCACGGGCCAGGGCCAGGATTCG